>PVJS01005804.1:0-15027 GCA_004027185.1 Glis glis
GGGAGGAGGGAAGAGGGAGGAGGGAGGAGGGAGGAGCAGGGGGGTGCAGATGGAAATACACTAAGTGATATGTGTGTGCATGAATGCATCACTTTGAATCTCACTATGTTGTATAATTACAATGCACCGATAAAATTATAGAAAAAGAAAGGCGAGAACAAAGAGAGACAAAAACCTTAGATATCATCCGTTCCAATTCTTCCATTTTGCAGAGAGAGAAACTAAGGACAGGAGGAGAAATAGGCTTCCTAAAGTCACACCTCAACTCTATGACAGATTTGGAACACCAAGCCAAGGTCTTAATACATGTGATTAGAGTTCAAGCATTCCAAGGAGGACTAGAATTAATGAGTGTAACTGAGCAAATAACACAATAGTTTGGACCAAATTAAACATTGCCCTGTAGTTAAGTCTACTGTAATGTTGTAATGACTTCTCTGAAGGAACCTCCTCAGTCAGTCACTTCAAACTCAACTAGACAAAAGGACTTGAAGACTGGCTTTGAGGAACAGCCTGTGCTGTTGGAGAATGGGCAGCATGATCTGGCAGGTGTCTCCAGCCCCCAGTGTCAATAATTCTGTGATGGAAGGGCCTGCCATTTGCTGCTTAGCTACCACACAGGAACTAGCAGTTACTAACCTGCATCCACAAGCAATTAACATGCATGATCTTGTGAGAATTGCTGAGAAATTTGGCAAAGTCACTCTGATTTCTCTCTCTAGCATTTGTTTTGCAAGGGGAATAATTTCTGTTGTGCTTCGGGTTTCATTCCTTGGGATACCAACATGCCTTTAGATCAGATGCTCTAACCCTTTTAGGAAATTTGAGGAAGTAGGTCCTTCTTTCCCCAATTGAAAGCTCAGCATTCCAGTTAATGACACCAGACCCCGTCTGTCATTGGTGTGCAAGAGATAAAGATAGAGATAGAGATAGAGATAGAGATAGAGATAGATGAGAGAGAGAGAGAGAGAGAGAGAGAGAGAGAGAGAATGAACTTAGTTTCAGGGACACCCAAGTGTCAGATTCTCCATTGGCCTCAGTCTTCCCAGAATTCACCACTCTATCACATACTAGCTAGACAATCTTTCCCACCTCTACTAAGTTCTCTAAACTTTCCCCCACCTCATTTGTAAAGAGATGATATTGAACTAAGAGCATCATAGTTTAAAATGAGAGATTCAAAGAAAGAATATGAAAGTTTGAATGCTGGCTCTACCAACTAATAGCACAGTGAGTAGTCTTAGGTAGTGGACCTAATTCTCTAAACCTCAGCTTAGATAAAGCTCAGGGTAGAGATACCATAAAAGAGGTTTTTGTAAAGATTAAATGAGATGCTACATGTTAAGTACTTAGCATTGTGCCTGGCACAGACTGAACACTACATACTGGCTTTAAAGGCTTGTCAATATTTTTAGTAACAAAACTAAGAATTTGTGACCCCGTCATGTGTGGAAAGATACTGATACTCAAAAAGGAGTGACTTGCTCAAAGACACACAGCTGGGATTCAAGTCTAGGTCTATATGACTCTGAATGCTGCAATCTTTGTGATAACATATGTTTTGCAAGAGTTAACTCACTGAGAATAGGGGAACAGGTATTAATCATTGTAAATTAGTATAACCACTTGAGATCAGCATAACAATTCCTCAAAAGACTAGGAATGGAACCACCATATGACCCAGACATACAACTTTAAAGTATCTTTCCAAAGAAATTGAAGTTAGAATACTATAGCAATGCATGCATATCCATGTTTATAGCAGCACAATTCACATTAGCCAAATTATGGAACCAACCTAGGTGTCTATCTACAGACGAATGGATAACAAAAAACGCGGTATATACATACAATGGAATTTTACTCAGCTATCAGAAAAACAAAATTATGTCATTTTCAGGAAAATGGATGGAACTAGAGAATATTATGCTAAGTCAGTTAGTTCCAAAATGTCAAGGGTCATATGTTTTCTTTCATATGTGGAAGCTAGAACAAAAATAGGAAGCAAAAGGGACTTCAGTCAAATGAGGAGAGAAAAACAGTAAAATAGTGGAAGGGACTGGGGGAGGGGAGTCAGGAGGTGGAAACGAGGATTGAGGAAGGAAACAGTTCAGATAAGGTCATGTCCATACAAGGTTTCACTACCAATCACATTAACATGTATGTGGAGGGAGGGAGTGGGAGGGGACAGGCATGCAGAGGGAAATATACCAAGTGATGTGCGTATGTATATTTGTATCACTTTGAATCTCACTGTGATATTTAATTACACTGTACCAATAAAAATATTAAAAATAAAATAAAATTGCCATTTTCCTCATATCCTTAGGACTGGAAATCTCTGAGCAGATGGGAAGTCAAGTGGCTGAATAAGAAGAAACTTTCAAGTTCTGGGACATGTTGCTTAAACATTCTCCAGGCCATAGAATTGTAGGGAGTTTCAAGACAGTTTTATTATTGTTATTTTTGTCTTTCCTAAATGGAAAGGGTAATAGACATGAATTGAGGAGAATCCTCAGGCTGAACTGAATTTCCAGTCTTTAAACCATGGGTCCTGTATTGTGGATGACTACAGAAAATGGTAACAAGCATTTTTTGAAACCACACTGGGCTGTGTCTTCCACAGTCTGTGATAATTCTTGAACTGGTCTAAGCCATTAATTTATAGGAGAGAAAAAAGAATCTTCTGATGAGAATCATTCTCTAGTTTGACAATTTTATTTTAGTGTTACTTGATCTACTTTGAAGCCTCCTGGGAAATCTATGCTACATTTGACTTCTCCCTATGTCATTCCGTTAGCTATTAGATGGCTAATTCGTTTCACAAGATATGCCAATATGAGAGGCACTTGGCTTATATTAGGAGTAGAATTTCACCACTCAATGGTCAGATCTTTTATGATTAAGAGAGAGGAGCAATCTAAACACAGCAGCCAATGAAAATGCTCTCCAATCACCTGTAATCATTGCTCTTGGGTTTCTAATGGAAGTGGTCTCACTTAGCACTGATCGGGCAGCTATAATTTATCCTAAAAATAATAATGTGCTTCGGATTGGAAGTTGAGACTACGAGAAACTTCTCTCTCTCTCTGTCTCTCTGTCTCTCTGTTTCTCTCTCTCTCTGTTTGTATTTCTCTTTTGCCCCTATTTTTCTACATTTCCTTTATAGAGTAAAATGAAGAAATGAAATTAAGGCAGACCATGAAAATAGAAATATGTGAAGACTAAAACACTGCTTTCTTTTTTTTCTTCTTCTTCTTTTGGTACTGGGTATTTAACCTAGGGGTATTCTACCTCTGAATTACACTCTTGGTCCTCTTAATTTTGAAACAGGGTTTCATGATCCTCCTGTTTCAGCCTCCAAGTACTGGGATTACAGGCATGTGCCACCACGTTCAGCAAAGACACTGCTTTCTATGGAAGTTTGGTCAAACACTCCAGCTTTGGCATCAGACAATTCTGGATTCTAAATTCTTAATTTGTTGCTTGTCAGCCACACAGCTTTGAACTAGTTAATATATTTACTCAAACCTTTGTGTTTTTATGTATCACATGAAGATTCCCAGAGAGCTTATGCAAGAACAATTAGAAAAATGAATGCGTAGTACCACAAACATGCAGACAACTGTTAAGAGAATTCCTGAGAAAGTAGATTCTGCAGTTAAATACAGTGAAACAGCACTAGGACAGGGTGAACCTTAACTAAAACAAAATCAATTTTCAGGTGGTAAGATCTCTGGGGACAGAATAACATGCATGTTTTGAACTTCTCATGCCCTTAAGAAACAATATTATCATGGGTGGGATTAGCCTCTACTCTGTGGACATAAAACACCCCTGCAGAGTCTGAATAGGGTAGAACTTGCGTGTGTGTGTGCACATTTAAGTCTTCAAAGGAGAAAGTACTTGAACAAATGATACTGGACTCTGTACTTGCCCCAGGAAGCAGTTGCTTATGAGAAGAAAAAGTATCACAAAAAAGAGAGGTCTTAATTTTCTGAAATTGCACAATTCTTATGGAAACTTAGATGAATTGTCTAACTATAGTTGGCCTCTTGTATCCATTTTACAAAATAAGAATCTCCCTGTGTCTTTCCCAATTGTTAACTATTTATTTTAGCCGTCCAGGAATAAGGTGAGAAAAATATAGAGAGAACATTATGAAGACTTTTCAAAGCCAATTCCAGAAAGTCCCTGGTGGAGAATCAAAGGGGACATAATAAGATGTTCCATAGCCCTCACTCAGGACTTGTCCTTACTCTCCCAAGCTGTGTGTGGAGACAAAGGAAGGAAGAATAAAGTGGCAGAAACTTTGTTAGGATAAAAACAATGGGAATTATTTGTAAAAGGCCATCCCTAATAGAAAGAGGAAGGTGAATCTATCTTACAGCTACTCTCGTCTGAAGTTCTTAAAAGATTTGCTCCTTAAGGATAAGTCAGGGTCCAGGGATACAGACGGAGGTATAGGATGAAACCCAGAGTAATAATGACACATTAAAAAGAGTGACAGAAATCAGAGGAAGAAAGGAGTTCAGAGTATTTGTCTCAGGTGTATCTGTATGAACTGAGAAAATAATTTATGGGAAACATAAAAGGGCATATTTTATAGACATTCTTTAGATTCTTTCTAAATAAAAAATGCATTTCAACAATTAAGAAGAGTTTCACTCTGTTAATGAGACCTACCTGCAATGTTCACCCATATGTACAGGTATTATGAAGGGATTCGTCAGAATTTATCACTGCAGCTGTGGGCTCAGCCACAACGCATGTTGTCAGCTAGGAGAAGGGAGAGTCCAGATGCATAGCACTAACTTGATGGGAGGCAGACACCTCAGGTGATCAGTACAAAAAAAAATGGAATATTGGGAATGGGTGGGATATCCTCCGAAAAGTTGTGCTTATATTAATAAGTTAAAGTAGTATACCAGCCACCAGTGGGTAGAGGCTCAGAGGAAGAAGACATTCTTAAAGTCATCCAGTCAATCATTTATTCAGGTTTTGACAAATGAAATGCAGTGCCTATGATTAACTGGGATGTGAGATAGATAGATGACATGGTATTTTCCCCAATAGTCAGGGACAGATATTTGCTTAACAGTTGAAGTCCAACCTAGCGGACCTGTGTTCAAGGAAAGACGAGATCAGGATTAGAAGGTGACATGATGACCCAGAAAAAAAATAAAGCCCCAGTACCTGTGAAAAAGTTCATGTCAATGTGCCCTAGATATATGCTCTAGGGTGGCAATACTAATTCCAGACTCCAGTTGAAGGTGACAGTCAGTCTCATAGGCTATTTATTCTTAGCCTTGATCAGCATTGGTCCAAAAAGTGGGTGAGAAGGACCCCGAGGTGAAAGTTTTCTACCCCTGAAACTGGGTCAGGCAAGGCTGGGCCAAGAAGTCATTGACAAAATGCTATACACTGAAGTATAAGCTCCAAGGATACGCCCTCATGCTCCAAATAACTATCAGACAAGAGAAACACCAGCAAATAAACACAAGACAGAGCAGTGTGTTTGCAAAGAAAAGCTGTGCAGGTGGCCACGCCTGCTCTTCATTTCTCTGGCCTTCTGTGTGTGTGTGTGTTGGGGGGGGGATTGGCTGGTAGTCTAGAGATGGCAAGGGGAAGAGGCACCTGTGCCTAATTGGGGGGAAGTTTCAAAGAAGCCACAAGGCCAAGTGTAATGACAGTGTCCACTCTACTCAGAGTGGTGAGGTTTTGAGGAGGAGAATAAATATATTAGAGTCATTTTAGAGGTGTCCGCTCTCTCCATTCAGCCGTATAATGCAATTAGTTAGTAGTGCAGGATTCTTTTAATTCTGTTTGAAGAACTTAAGAGGTTAAGGGCTTGAAATGATAAATGCATTATTAATGTCACCTCATAGAAACATCCAAGTCTATAATTTCTGAGACAGGGGGAAAAAAAAAGACTAATAGGTTTTTACTCACTTTTTCTCCCCCTGGTAAATTAACCTACAGGACCTATGAGAAATGTATAAATTAGACATTATTAGAGATAGTAATCATGGGCCAAAAGCCATCATATGGAGGTTTGATTCATTAGCAAGACTCATGGGTATAACTTTAGTTTGGGGGTTTGTTGTCCTAAACTGTGCACAGCTGCAAAGAGAGGTGTAAGCCACAAGGGTAGGGGAAATTGTGGAGGAGTTTACACCAGGAAGGGAACAGTCTTCTATGTGGCCGGAAGTGATCTCAACAATTCCGTGTGATAGTCACAGATGGCAAAGTGTGAGATAACAGAGCGTGGACTTTGAAATCCAGTAGACCTGGGTTCAAATGCCAGCTCCATCAACTATGAATTGTGTGACCAAGGCAAACTTGTGCTTCATTTTCCTCATCTATAAAAAAATGTATATATACTCCCTCTTCACAGGAATTTGTATGAGAATTAACAAAGATCATCTTTGTAAAGTTAAGCATGGGTCCAGAACATTGCAAATTTTCAATACATGAAAGATATTAGTGTTACTGTAAGAATTAGAATTAAATTGCTATTAGATTTAATATAGTATTAGTGTTAGTATTTTAAAATAGAATCCAATTTTCAATATTCAATACAATACCCGAGTGACAGTTGAAATTTATTTCTTTTTGTGGTACTGGGGATCGAACCTAGGAGCACTCTACCTCCAAGCTACAGCCCCAGCCCTTTTTATTCTTTTATTTTGAAACAGGGTCTTGCTAAGTTGCTGAGACTGGCCTTGAACCTGCAATCCTTCTGCCTCAGCCTCCCAAATACTGTGGATAAAGGTGTGTGCCACCATGCTCAGTGACACCTGAAATTTGATGAATTGTAAAGTGACTTGCCCAAGATCATAGGGTTAGTAATCTGTGGTGCAATCAAAAACTTCTCAGTTACCCTTTTAATATATTTAGGTTAACATCAGTTTAAGTCACTTCAATGTACAAGCTCAAATTTCTTCTCAAGTTATTTCTGAAACTCTCTTCTGGACAATGGTCATACCACATTCAAGCATTTCAGAGAAATTGGCAAAACTCTTATAGTTATTACAGTCATTATTTTTTGTTAATGGATGGAGTCTTCCCCTGGCTATAATCCTGTAACAGATACTGGAGCTTGTCATTCCATGTAAACAACTATAAAATTGGAAAACATAATTGAGCAGAAGTTTTTGATCACTAGAAAATAGAGTAGGATTATGATCCTTTAGAGATGATAGACACAGGAAGTGAGCCTCATGTTAGCCCTGCTTGTTTCCTTGGTCATTCAACAAACCAGGTGTGGGAAAGTAGAAGCCATGCAGAAAGATCAGTCTTGCTAAACTGATGAACAAAAAACAAGGGTTAGAGTTGTTGAAGAAACTAGCATTTGTGCTGCAGGAGATCAATGAAGACTGATCTCTGTGGAGGCCCAGAGATGCACCAGAGTTCACCACTGTTCCTTGGCCGGGAGTTGGCTGTACTAATGCTGGGGTAGTAGAGAACCACTCCTCCAGAGCTGGCTGAGTGGAGGTATTGGAGGGGGCTCAGACTTTGCTGAGTGCTCGGGCTTTTAGTTGAGTACCCATAAACATACTTTAGGACTGAGGCCCTCACCTTATGGTGAGAACCATACTCTATGGCTAAGGAGAAAACCAAAATATATTCTTCCCAATAAAGAATAAAGCCAAATTTGCTCTTTAAAAAGGATCCACCAAAATTTTAGCCTTCCACCAGAAAAAAATTAAATATCCTTTAAACGTTAAAGACAACATAATCCAGACTACTTAAGTTTTGTCTGCAATGCTTAATATATAATAACAAATTAGTAGACATGGCAAAGAACTGGAAAATGTGGCTATCAAAAAAAATAAATAAACATATGACCCTTCTCTTTCTGTGATTGGCTGATCTCACTTGTCCTTCCATTTTCTTGTAATGGGGATACAAAAGGGTCTTCAGATAATAGTGGAGAAGTCTCAGTGGAGTCAGGGAAGGGAAGAATGAAGTTCATTAATAGAATTACTACCATCAACCAGGTATACACATGAGAATATACCAACGTCAATCTGTCAATCTCAGTACTCTGTATTGGGGAGAGGGGAGGTGGGGGGCACCAAGTGCTGTGTGCATGAATGTCACTGTCAACTTGATTTTCATCATGATATGAGACTATAATGCACCAATAAAAGCACATAAAACATAAAAAAAGAAAATAAATAAGACATAAAAATTGACCTCGAGAAAAACAGGATATTGAAATTAGAAGTATTATGGATATGTTCCAATGACTTAAGGAATAAAGGTCTATAAAGCATGTACATATGAAGTTACAGCAAAAAGGGGGGAAACGAACCAGAAAATAACTAAATAGAAATTCTATAGCTTAAAATAAAATACAATATCTGAAGTGGGGAAAAAGCACATAATATAGGGTTAAAAGAAGGTTGAAGATCATAAAAGAAAGGGTTAAACTTGGAGGGAGAGCAACAGAAATCATGAGTAGATTCTTAAAGATCATTTAAATAAATAAATAAGTAAAAATACAACTACTGATTAGAGAAAGATCACTCATTACAATAAGCACTGTTTAGAAAATTGGATATCCACATGCAAAAAAAACCAAACTTGAATCTCATGACACACCATATACAAAAAATAGCTCAAAGTGTATCAGAGAACCTAACTATGAGAACTAAAGCTATATATATTTTTAGGAGAAAACCTGGGAGTAAATCTTTATAAAATTGGGTTAAAATGGATTCTTAGATACTAGACCAAAAGCAGAAGCAACATAAGAGAAAAAATTAGTTCAACTATAAAAAATAAAAACCTTTTGTACTTCCCAGGACATTATAAAGAAATAGAAAAGACAACCTAGAGAATGGGAGAAAATATTTGTAAATCATTTATCCAAGAAAGGAATTGTATCCAGAATGCATGAAAATGTTTATAAGTCAACAATAAAAAGATAACACCAATTAAAACACAAGCAATGGAATGGAAAAAAATTCTCAAAAGTAAATATTCGAATGACTTAAAAACACATGAAAACACACTCAACTTCCTTAGTCATTAGGGAGCTTCAAATCAAAATTACAATGGGATACTCTTCCACACCCACTTGGAGAGTTATAGGAAAAAAGAGAATAATAAATACTGGTGAGGATATGGAGATATTAGGACCTTCATATACAGGGAATATAAAATAGTGCATCCACTTTGAGAAAGAGCTTGGCAATTCCTTAACATTGTGAACATAAATTTATTATATGTCCCAGAAATTCTCTGCCTAGACTTTACACCCCAAGAGAAATGCACATAGTTATCCACACAAAAACATTTGCATGAATAATAAAATAGCTGAAAAGTAGAAATGACCCAAATATTCTTCATCTGATGAAGAATATTATTTGGCATTTTTAAAAAAATGAAGTTCTAATGCATACTACAACATGAATGCAACTTGAAAACATTACTCTAAGAGAAAGAAGTCAGTCCCAAAAGAGCATATATTATATGGCATCATTTATATGAACTATCCAGAAGAGAGAAATCTATAGAGACAGATTATATAAATCTATAGGGTAAGATTATCTATGGACACATAGAAGTAGATTAATGGTTGTTTAGGTCTAGGGAGAGAAGGGTGAAGAGGATAGAGAGTGTCTGCTAATGGACCTAGCATTTATTTTAGGGTTGATGAAAATGTTCTAACATTAGGTAGTGGTTTTAGTTTCAGAAATCTATAAACCGACAGAAAACTACTGAATTATACACATGAAATAGTGAATTGTATAGTGTGTAAATTTATAACTCAATACATATTTTATATAAATAAACAAAACAGAGCTTCAGTGAACTGTGGCATAATACCAAGTGGTTTAACATACATGCTATTGGCATACAAGGAGTAGAGAGATAATGAGACAACAATGTTATTTGAAGAAACAATGGGCCAGGAGTGGTGGTGCATACCTATAATCCCATACTTGGGAGACTGAGACAGAAGGATTGCAGGTTTGAAGTCAGCTCCAGTAACATAGTGAGACTCTCAGCAACCTGGTGAGACCCTGTTTCAAAAACAAAATATAAAAAGGGTTGGAGGTGTAGCCTAGAGGTAGAATGCCCCTGGGTTCATCCCCAGTGACAAGAAAGAAAAGGAGAGGAGAGGAGAGGGGAGGGGAGGGGGGAGGGGAGAGGGGAGGGGAAGGGAAGGGAAGGGAAGGCAAGAGAAAGAAGAGAAGAGAAGAGAAGAGAAGAGAAGAGAAGAGAAGAGAAGAGAAGAGAAGAGAAGAGAGAGAAGAGAAGAGGATAATGGACCAAATGTTTCCAAAGTTGGTGAAAACTAACTTAGGTATCAAGAAAGTTCAGTGAATTGAAGTGGTAAATACATACATACCTAGAAACATCATCGTCTATCTAATGAAATCCAAAGAAAAAGAGAAACATCTTAAAATGGATGATGAAAAAAGATTTAGTATATAAAGGAGATCTATGCTATAAATGACAGCTAGCTTCTTACAGAAAGAATGGAAGCCAGGAAACAATGAATCAAGATCTTTAAAATGTTATAAAATGCCCATATATTTTCTATGTCCAGAAAAAATATGCTTCAAAAATGAGGATTTTACAAGGTTTCAAAGTCACAACAGCTGAGAGTGTTTGTCACAAGTAGACCTGCACCACAAAAAAATTGATCAAGAAAGTTCTTCAGGACGAACAGAAATACCATCAGATAGAATTTCAGAACTTAAAAAAAATGACAGTTGGAAATGGTGAGTATGTGGATACATGCAAATTTTATTGCTTTCTTTAGTTTCTTTGAAGGACAATTGAAAACATAAATTTAAAAATAACATTTTTGAGATTTGCAATACATATACATATAAATATTAGACATGAATAGATGAGGTGATAAATAAAATTTACTGTTATAAGCTTGTGACATTTCATTTAAAGTTAAGTAATATTAACTATTCATAGACTTGGATGAATTAAAGATATCTTTTGTTTCTACAGCAACCACATACATGAAGGAAGAAGATGAAAAAGAAGGAGGAGGAGGAGGAAGAGAAGGAGGAGGAGGAGGAGGAGAAGAAGGAGGAGGAGGAGGAGGAGGAGGAGGAGGAGGAGGAGGAGAAGGAGAAGGAGGAGAAGGAGAAGAAGAAGACATATGGCTATAAAGCAATAGAGAAATAAAAAAAATAGCTGGGCATAGTGGCAGATGCCTGTAATCCCAGTACTTGGGAAGCTGAGACAGGAGATCACAGGTTAGAGACCAGCCTCAGCAACTTAGCAAGACTCTCACAACATAGGGTGAGGGTCTCAAAATAAAAATAAAATAGGGCTGGGGGTGTAGCTCAGAGGTAGAATGCTCCTAGGTTCAATCCCTAGTTCCACACACACACGCAAAAAAAAAAAAACATTAAATGAGATAACTAATTCAAACTTTCAGTACAATTATAGGCTAAGTGCTCAATCATCAATTGCTGTAATTACTGTCTATCATATGGAAAAGAACTTAACTTTCTCATTTGTTATATACATAAAGAAAGAGCCACCTGTAAATATTGCTGGGAAGGTTTTAAATTATATCTGAAAACCCACTGTGGTTGTTTCTTCTAGCTCTGCTTCTTCATTCTCCACAACCTGGACCTCCTGTTCCATCCATACACTACATGATAAGTGAGTATATGAATGAATGGGCACATGAATACATGAATAAATGTAATCCCAACATGTAGGGTCTCCTATGTTCAGGTATTGTCACCTGTAGTCAATTTCATTTTAGAAAAGTCACCCCTTCTGTGCTCATCTCTAATTTGAGGCTGATTTTGCAGGGCTACACTGTACAGGGAGGTCATTCTGAGCCCAGAGTAGCATGTGTCCATCTTCGAAGAGTTTCCTGTGAAGAGAGACATTCTTCAAGGCCCCAGACAGGGATACAGGGAAAGGCTCGATAGTCAGGGGCCCTGAGCCCAGTGCACAGGGGTCCTGAATGTTCGGTAGTGATTCAGAGCAGCACTGCTCACCCTCACTCATTAATTCACCCTTGATATCTGGGATTCAGTTGCCAATGGTGACACAGGAAAAGAAGATCAAAGATGATAGTTCTGACTTTTTCTTTGAAAATAAGCTACATCAGATGGGTGTTTCATTGTCATTACATGAAGCAAGCACAAATGTCTCAGAGAACTCTCAGGGAACTCGAATCATCACCCACAGCAAACAAGAAGGACCACATGATCTGTGGGGTTCAAGCATGCATTTCCTATCTCGTACTGGGCATAGATTAATTTTACTCTGACGCATCAAGTCCCACCGATGGCAAAGTCATTTAGCTTTACTGCTTAGTGCAAAAAGGGAAATAGAAGAACGTAAGACGAAAACCACTGAGCATTGATGACTTCGTTGCTGACATATTCTTTGAGTCTGACTTCAGCGCTACATTATGTTGACCACAGGGCATTGTGTTTTACAAAATTTTCCAGTTAAGAGAAGAGCAGATATTATAAAATGAGTATAGGTTTTGAAGATGGACAAAAATAAGCACAGATTCCAATCATTAAGACTTAATAAAATGTAAAATAACAAGCAATACCTTGTTATGGGCTGAACTGCATTTCCCTAAATTTCATATGGTGAAGCCCTAATCCCCAGTACCTCAGAATGTGACTGTATTTGGACCAAGCTCTTGAAGACGTAATTGAGTTAAAATGAGGTCATTTATTTGGGACAATTCTAATATGGAGGAAATTTGTACTCAAAAAGGGATACCAGGAATGTACACACACAGAGGAAAGACCATGTGAGGATACCTCATGAAGGTGGACATCCGCAAGTCCAAGAGAGAAGCCCAGAAATGAACCAAACCTGCCAACACTTGGACCTTAAGTTTCTAGACTGCAGAACTATGAGAAAAATCTACCAAATCTGTGGCAGTGAGTCAGTGCAGCTCTAGCAACTAATACAGTAGCTGCCAATTATTTAACACTTGCAGGATTGTAGCTACTATACTAATTGCTCTTATAGAGTGGTCATTTAAGTCCAATGGCAATCTAAAGAGTTAAGTTTACATATTTTATAGATGGAGAAGCTGAGTTTGAGAAAGATTAAGCAACCTATTCAAGGTCATGCTGAAAGTACATGGATCAAATGAGATTCTCTTAACTGTCCATTTGAAACCTTCCCTTGAACATCTGAACGTGACTAAAAACAGATTCAATGTCTCTTCATCAACTCTGGTATTCTCGCCTGGTTTCTCCACCAACATCCTGGTTTTTAAGGCAGAATCCTTAGAATTCTTGTTTGAAAACAGACTTTGCCTCATTCTTCAAATCTAATCCATCATGAAATCTTGCTTATTTGACTTCATCTTCTCACAGAATAACTAACACAGTAGACATCCAATAGGAAATTATTAACTTTGTAGAGGTAGAATTGATATTCTTAGTAATGGAATAGATGGGCATCAGGGCACATTGCAAGGAGAATCACAATGTTTTTTCAAGGGACAAAAGGGAGTCTGGGGAACATTCAGTGACATCAGCCTGGAAGGACCTCATAAGCCATGACATCCTTTTCCCTCCACCCTCATCCAAGTCTGTCTATGTTCTTCATGCCCTCGGCACCTGCTTTGGTCCAGACACTCAGCTGTTACCTGGGTTAGTGCAGCATCTCTTTGCCCTCTCCTCACCTGCTCTAATGCACTTCCCACTCTAGCCAGAATAATCCCTTAGAACAACTCCCTTTGAAGCTCTTCCTTGACTCCCCCACACGATAATTGTCAAGCTTATGACTTGCAAGATCTTACTGACTTCTCACTCTAACTCTGGATCATGTCCAAACAGAGACACCAGGCAAAAACACCTTAGCTAATTTGACCGAGGCTGCAAACCCAGTCATGGCTCAGTTGCAAATCCACAGGTGGCTCTTTATCTGTCACATTAAGTTGCTTCCCAGTAAGCCCAAAGTCATACGACAGAGTACCCCTGGTCATGGAGGAGACAAGCCTAGGGAGGACTCCCAGAGGCCAAGGCTCTCTTCTACTTCTGAATTTTAACACAAGCTAGTCTTCATATCCTGGCGGCGGCATCTGTAAAATGTAGGGAGTGGGGGAACAGATCTCTGTGATTCATTCTCCATAAAGAAATTATAAACCCACCTGCCATGTTGTTGGAAAGAAACATGAAGATCTCAGGAGACAGAAGGAGGAAAATATATTCATGCAGCACACAATTTGAAATGCTGATACTGAAAATGGAATGTGCGCATGCATTGCCCCAGAAAACAGTGATTACACAAACTTGGGTTTTTCCCTACCCTCTGAGTTTTCTCCACACTCACCCAAAGAATGCCAAAAAAAAAAAAAAAAGCTGAATTTTCTCCAGGAACAACAGGATAGAAAAATAGAAAACAGACCTCAGACTCAGACACACCTCTTTCCATCCAGACTGAGCCAGGATCCACCCAGGAGATTGTGGCCATGAGGGCTAGGCAGTTGGAGCTACATCCCTCCTCTTTCCATTAGCATGGCCACCCTTGAAATCACATGAGGCATAGCTGGTTTAAAATAAAGAGAAAAAGCCAGGCGTGGTGGCACACACTTGTAATCCCAGTACTTTGGGAGGTGGAGACTGGAGTATACGGGTTCACGGCCAGCCTCAGCTCTCTCTCTCTCTCTTTCTCTCTCTCTCTCTCTCTCTCTCTCTCTCTCTCTCTATTTAGTGAGGCCCTCCGCAACTTCGTGAGACCCGGTTTCAAAATAAAGTATAAAAAATAGGGCCGGGGGCATAGCACAGAGGTAGAACGCCCCTAAATTCAATCCCCGGTACCGCAAAATAAATAAATAAATAAATAAATAAATAAATAAATATAAATAAATAAATAAAATAAAGAGAAAAATAAAGAACTCCCTGAAAACCTAGTGCCATATTCTGTAGGTAACATATTACCTTGGAAAGCAGGTCGACATATACACTCATTTCTCAAATGAGAAAACTGAGGCTCAGAGAAGTCAGATAACATGGTCAAGGTCACACAGTCAGAAAGAGATATTTA
>PVJS01005804.1:15127-62674 GCA_004027185.1 Glis glis
AAAAAAAAAAAAAAAAAAAAAAAAAAAAAGAAAGAGATATAGAGATATTTAAGCTTTGGTCATTCTGACTCCAAAACCTGAATTCTTACTGTAATACCTATCTCTAAGGCGGGATGCTTTCAGAATGTCTGCTTGACATCTCTGTTCTTCCAGTAGGGACAGATCCCATTTAGAGTGCATAGACTTTGTCCCTGTGTAAGGCAACCCTTTGCCTCTGATATAAAGGAGTCACATGGGGAATTCTAGCATCTCTTGTTCTAGCACACGCAGGAGTCATTTTTGTTGTAGATACCCAATTTCTTCTACCATTCTGATTCTTTCATTGGAAGATTAGGGACCAGGATTAATCATCTCACACTTTGGAATAGCTGTTATGTTTACTGATAACAGATATTGGTCATATCAGTAGTTAAACATTTCATAGGAAGCAGGGGGAAAACAGGAAATAAAAAGTAGGAAATAAATTTTGAGTAACTGGATGTGTACCTGTTGCTCATCATGTCTTTACTCTGGGTATTAGTTTACTTGTCTGGGACCAGCAGGGGTGCTTTAACTGTCTATGACTATGTCCATGGTAGTTCCCTGGAGCAGCCTGGCCAGGAGCCAAGCTGGCAGCTCTGAGAATGATGGACCTGACCATTGCATCTCTGGAACATGCCCCTCTTTTCCTTTACTCAAGCCCTGCCTTCCCTCTAGCTAAATGGACACAGCTGCAAAGTCTAGATCTTAAGTGAAGAAAAAATCAGTCCTGGACAGTTTCCCCAACAAGCTTACAATAGCAAGCCCATTGCACTTTTGTATCAATAGCCTATTGATGCTGGGCATGATGGTGCGCAGCTTTAATCTCAGTACTTGGGAAGCTGAGACAGGAGGATCACAGGTTGGAAGCCAGCCTCAGCAACTTAGTGAGGCCCTGGGAAACTTAGTGAAACTCTGTTTCACAATTAAAAGAAAAGAAAAAATAAGGCTGGGAGTGTAGCTCAGATGTATTATACCCCTGGGTTCAATCCTCAGTACCAATAATAATAATAATAATAATAATAATCTATTGATGAAGCCAATCTTCCCCATCTGACCTTGTTGAACTCTGCCACTATGGATTATGAAATATTAGATATGAAATTTCACCTTTCTCTACTAAATAAAAAATGTAAAGCTTAACAAATAGCAATAATTTAGCAATCAAGACAGCTTAATAATCAACAATTACTATCATTTTAGTGTGCACTTACTGGATTTCAGACACTTTGTCAAGTGCTTTGCATATATTGTTTTAGTTAATCTCTTTCAACCTTAAGAATTCGATTTTTCTATGTTTCCCATTAAGACCACATGGGGAAGTTGAGGCTTAGTAAGGTTAACTAACCGACCCAATCTAACACAGATAAGAAGTGCTGGAGTCAAGATTAACCAACCCAATCTAACACAGCTAGGAAGTGCTAGAGTCAAGATTCAAACTCAAATGGACCTGTCTCCAAAGGCTACTCTTTATAAGCTATTCTGCCTTTTAAAAACTTAAAAGTTGCATGCTTTCAGGATTAGAAGGCTTTCTCCTCTTTTGTGTGATTATTCTTGTTGTAATTAAATTATCTATGGCCTCTTTCCACTTGGCTTTGGTCAAGTTTGCAAGTCATCACGTTTTCTGCTCTGTGATTGTACACATCCGACTCTTCTACCAGGAACCAAGCAAGAGAAGCACTGGCCAAATTATTGGCTCAGCGGATGGAGTCAGATCCCACAGACCAACAATTCCAGCAGCTGGAGAGATAGCAGTTCAGAATCTCAAGAGACAGAGGCTGAACTGCCTCTGAAAGGCAGGAGGAATGACCCTGGAAATCCCCAGGTGATAACATGGGCCCAAATCACAGATGATGTGCACCAAAAGCTGAAAGGAGAAGTTAAAGGCTTAATATATTAATGACCACAGCGCCATGCCAAATATATGCAGTTCAGGAGGGTGGAGGAAGGAGGGGTGACAGATTTCACTTAGAACTCATTGTTCAGAACTGCGTTACATGGCTACCCGGTTCAAACAGAGGCTAGGAAATATCTATATAGTAGATAAAGTTAATAATGAAGAAGGGGACTGGAAGGAGTTTTGAATGAACCAAACGTTATTTCCTGCCCCCTCTTTTTGACAGTTATCTTGATAAGATCCTCAAATAATGAATGATGGCATCCATGTGTAAACATGCCCAGCCCAAGGAAAAGTCAGGAAATGGGAGGATAGGGGAAGGTGGGAAGGTATGCATTTACCAACATACTCAGGGTGTAACTGAGAATGACATAACTGTGTTGACATATCTTGCATCTGGATACAAGCTTGAATATGAATCTGCACACAGGATGATCCATCACTGGAACCAGATGCCCAACTCGATTCCTGACATTAAAAAAGGTCAGGAAAAATTGACGTGGTCTATTCCATGTTGAACTGAATATGCTGTGTTCTCTTATCCTGCAACAGACAGAATGTGATTTGCACCAAAAGCAGAAAGGAGAAGTTAAAGGCAGTGTACAGAGAGGGTCTCTTTTGTGGCAGTGAAGTTGACTTGGGGAATTTACCTTATTGCATCCTCTGAGAGTTGTCCTCTGATGTGATAGGCGATTACTTTATCCACCTCTCCCAGGAGCCCCTAGGCTCACTAACTAACCTTCTGAAGTTCAGGTTGAAGTTCCACATGCCAGGAATAGCCAACAGGTGCATCTCAGTCAGGTAGAAAGAAGGTTTGACAGTTGATATGACTAAATTACCATTGAGTTTGTATATTAGTATCCTATAAACATGTTTTGCATGAATGTCTTAGGTTTGGCCAGATCTGGTTGTCTGGCCAAAGACAGTTCCTCAGAACTTGTTGGCTCTATCAGATGACATCTTCTGCTCTTCACACACACACACACACACACACACACACACACACACACACACACACCACTTAGTGGTTTTATCTATATGGCCCCTAGATGATGGGGGGGTTGTCTGTATTAAGCTCCCTAAATGATAGATCTCTATTCCTGGTGCTTCTTCTAATTGTAGCAGGCAACAGACTCAGATTCAATAAGAGAAGGATAGTCTTTCTTACAGGTGCAGTTGCCCTGTAATTTTAAGATGGGATGCATTGCTTCAGAAGGTACTGGGGTCTCCATCTCTTCACATAGAAATGCATTGATAGAATGTTGTGGAAAGATGCCCAGCCTCGTAAGGGGGATGGACTAGCATATTTTTAAGATTTATTTATTCATTTATTTATTTATTTGTGTGTGGGGGTTACTGGGGATTGAACCTCGGGGCATTCTACCTCCCAGCTACCCCCTTCAACCCTTTTTATTTTGGAATAGGATCCCCCTAGGTTGTTGAGAGTCTTGTTAAATTGCTGAGACTTGTCTTGAATCGGCAATCCTTCTGTCCCACCCTCCCAAGTACTGGGATTCCAGGCATGTGCCACCAAGCCAGGCTGTAAGGGGAATGGACTTTAAATCCCTTTGTCTCTGAGGTGCTAAAGTATCTTCAAGTTTTTTACCTTCATACTCTTTGAGCTCATGTAAATCTTAAAAGCAATTAGAAGTGTATGTGTATTCATTCATTGACTCATTCAGTAGTTCTTTTATGTATTCAGGTTATAAGTACGTGCATATGATTCACCATGGGTCATGCTATGTGATAAGGGCTGGGAAAAATAAGAGAAACAATTAAACATGCTCCTTCTCTTAAGGAATTTATAGGGAGACTCGATGGTGCTACATCATGGGTAGTCTGGTAGGGGGAAACTTGCATATATGCACTCTGCATTCTGCGAGATTGAGAGAAAAGATGTTATTGTGAAAATATCTGAAAATTTTGAGTTAAGAAAAGTCACTTATTATCACCCTTAAACTCTCCAGTTACTAAATAAAGCTCATCAAAACTATAGTTTTACACAGAATAATCACAGAGTAGCTATTCAGATGAAGAGTGATGTATCTGTGGCCATATTAAAAAAAAAAAAACATAGGTTACCGGAACTAAACTTATTCACAGAGAAGTTGTCAATTCTATTCTTCGTATATCCTGGAAGGAAACTGAGGGCAGATAAAGTCCAATACCTTGTCCAACGTCCTACTGTGATTTTATTTTTGAGAGGGGACAGGAATCAGGTGCTGCTCATGTTTGGCTTATGTGAAGTCAACTGGATTTAATACATTTTATTTTAGATTGATAATAGTATTATCAACATGTATGGACTGTTTACTGTATACCAGACAACTCACAAGGTGCTGTAAGTACTGGTTACATGGAATCCCCCAAATAATCTTAGAAAGTCGCTATTGCAGTTCTGATCTTACAAATGAGGAAACTAAAGGACAAAGGAGTGAACTACTTTATAAAGACACAAAGCCAACAGGTGGCAGAGGCTCTGAGACTAAAACCTCAATGAGACGTTCTCCTTTGTGACCTCCTAGTCCGCGATGGTTGACAGCTCATGTCGATTTGTCCTCGACATTGGGATCGTGAAAAGTAAAGCACAAGCCTTAGATCTCAGCTTAACGCAGCAATTGTTTGTTCCTGGAGTCTCCATTAAGGGCGGAGCTTAGCCCATGCTCAGTACCATTTCCATTCTTTTCTTCCTGTGATGGGAGCCCCTCCTGCCAACTGAAACAACACTGGGAAATGGAGCAGAGATAACTAATCTAAGGGCAAGACCCACCCCACTGGAGACTTTCTCTGCGTTGTCATAACAAGAGCAGGAGAGGTGATAAGGAGCTGGGAAAATGTCTTAGAGTGAAGGGAAGGCAACACCCCAATTGGACAGTGACATAGACCAGACTCAGCCTTGGAACCCGTAGGGTGTGGGAGAGCAAGCGTGGGTCCCAGGGTTCACGTTGATGGCTCTTTTCCATGGGGATCCTGAAAGCTGGTCTCTGGAAGGCCAGATTCTCAGGGCTAGGAAGGCTGGGGTCCCTTTCAGATTTGGCACCAGACTAACTCTCCCACTTGGATTCCTGCTTCTCCAATACCTCCATCCTATTTGCCAGCCATAAAGAACTGCACTTCCAAGTCCCAGAAGACTCAGTGCTATTTCTCAGCACTGTACTATTAGAGATACTTTCTTCTACCACTCTATCTCTTATTCATTTTTCTTTTAGCTTGAGAATTCAATGTTCAAGATTGATTAAACATGGCACTTTACCTAGAAAGATCTCCATAATTCACAATCCATAACACCCACTTATTCAGATGTGAATGTTTTTAGCTCCTCTCTGGAGGGCAGTCACTCTGCCTAGGGAATATATGTATTGTAACACTCCCCACATCATTTTAAAACTGGTCTTGTTTTCCTCAATGGATTGCTGTCTTTGTGAGAACAAAGACTGTCTTCCTCTTCGTATTTACAAGATGTAACAGAATAAACATTACATTGCAGATTCTCAATAAATGCCGAATAAATTAATGTGTGAATATACAAATAAACTGATGAGCTCAGATTAATTTCTCAAAAAAGAATCCTGGTTTAGTAGATGCATCTAGAAAGAATTCATCTTTCTTGCCTCTTCTATGGCATGATCTGTGGTATCAGGCATACAAAGAATGATTCCTAAGTCACCATGACGCAGAGACTGGAGGGAGGGTCCACATTGATGATCCAACTCATCTTCACTTTGTATACATGGGAAACTGAGGTCCAAGGAGCAGAGGTAGCTCTCCAGTCCCCCTGTCTCAGGGCTGGAGGACCTTCGAGTGAGCATCAGATCCAGCCCTTTTCTATTATTTGAGGAGATAATACTATCACCATCTAACAGATGAAGTGAGCATATTACTTTGCCAAATGTTCTGCATTTATGACAGTCCAGTCCCTATGTTAGACTGGGCATCTGATGAGAAATAAGTCAGATAAGGTCCCTGCACTCCAGTGTTTACAGTATGGGAAAAAGGGAGACAGATGAATAGCACAGTGTATGGAAGAGGCCACTGTAAAAGTTGCTGGAGACTGAGGAAGAGTCAGGCTAGAACTCAGGGGAATCTCAATTTATACCAATCTGATAATGGCTGCCTATTTTTTTTTTCGGTACCAGGGATTGAACGCGGGGCGTACTACCTCCATGCTATGCCCCTGGCCCTATTTTTTATACTTTATTTTGAAACCGGGTCTCACGAAGTTGCGGAGGGCCTCACTAAGGAGAGAGAGAGAGAGAGAGACAAACAGACAGACAGACAGACAGAGCGCTGAGGCTGGCCGCGAACCCGGATACTCCGGTCTCCGCCTCCCAAAGTACTGGGATTACAAGTGTGCGCCACCATGCCTGGCTATGGCTGTCTATTTTTATTTTCAGTTCTACCTGCCCATTTATTTTGGATTTACTCATCACCAGGTGTGTACAAAGAGTTTTACACACTTAGCATTTTTTAATTCCCCAGTTGCTCCTAATTCCCTATTTAACAGATGAGGAGACTGAGGCTCTATGCACATAAATAACGATAAAATCCTCCAGCTCATAAGGGGCTGAGTCAGTTCACAGATGCCTGGTCTGTTGTATCTAATTGAATTCCTTCTTGTATGCATGACTTGGAATCCTAACATATTACCACTTTCAAGAGATTATAAGCAACTTGAAGGTCATACTTGCCTAATTGATTTTTGCCCTACCTTCCATGGTGTACAGTACAGTGCCTGCCATGTACCCAGTACAACAATTATTTGTTGTAATGCCTGTTTGAATGAATGAATATATATGATGGGTAAGTGGACAATAGACTTTCAGATTCATTTTTCCAAACACAAACAAAGGGACAGTCACACAGATTTTTAAGCTCATATGTATTCCAAGGATTTAGTATAGGAAAAAATTACTAATCAGCCTTCTTTTCTCTTTTCTTTTGTAGACTACATTCTATTTTTTTTCTTATTTTACTGCAAGCAAGATTAAAGACAAGACAGTAGTTCTGGATATGTTTGGATAATTATAATTTTCATATTGCTTAGCATTTAGGATTGACAGCTACTGATTGTGTAAGCACTGTGTATCTTTAATTCACAACACAAAAGCAATAATTGGATATAATTGCAAAACCAGTTGATATGGTCACAGCACACTTAAATTTATGGACCTCAGTTTCCCCATCCATAAAATAAAGGGAGTGGAATAGATTAGTATTTCTCAGTATTTGTTTCTCTAAGACACACATCATACGTCATTCAAGTTTCATTCATTCATATGGTAAATATTTAATAAGCACCTACTGGAGGAGTCAAAACATCTTCTAGAAGGGAGGTAGACAGTTATCAGTAATCATATAAATGTACATACTATTTCTATGTCTGGTAGGTCCAGGTATTTGATAGTACAGAGATGTGAGTTAGTCAGGGAGGTAAGAAGTATTTAACAAAATGGGAAATACCTCTTTTTGGAGTAGGGCATGTATTAATTTGGAGTCTCTTGACATATAGAGCTTGTGAGATGTGAAAAAGAAATACTATTTATTTATTTATGCATTCATTCATTCATTCATGGAACTTGGGATTGAGCCCAGAGACATTCTACCTCTAAGCTGTACCTACAATCTTTTTAAACATTTTTTTTTTTTTTTGGTGGTACCGGTGATTGAACCCAGGGGCATTCTACCTCCAGGCTACACCCCCAGCCCTATTTTTCATTCTTTATTTTGAAACAGGGTCCCACCAAGTTACTGAGGCTGACCTTGAACCTGTGATCCTCCTGGTCTCAGCCTCCCAAGTACTGGAATTATAGGCATGTTCCACCATGCCAGACTGAAATATTTATTTTAAGAAATTTGCTCTGGCAATTGTAGGGATTGTCAGGTCTAAAATCTGCAGGGTTGGGTGGCAGGCTGGAGACCCAGAGAGAAACAGATCAAGTCCAAAGGCAGTTTGGAGGCAGAATTCCCTTTTCTTTAGGACATCTAGATTTCTTTTCTATTCTTCTCTTTTCTTTCTTTCTTTCTTTCTTTCTTTCTTTCTTTCTTTCTTTCTTTCTTTCAGGTACTGGGGATTGAACCCAGAGGCATTATACCTCTGAGCTACACCCCAGCCCTATTTTTTATTCTTTATTTTGAAACAGGGTCTCACTAAGTTACGGAAGCCTCACTAAGTAGCTGAGGCTGGCCGCGAACAAGGATCCTCCTGTCTCAGCCTCCCAAGTACTGGGATTACAAGCGTTTGCCACCATGCCTGGCTTTATTTCTTTTTTATTCCTTCAACATTTCAACTGATGAGCTGAGGCCCACCACATTGTAGAGGGTTATTTTCTTTACTCAAAGTGTACTGACTTAAAAATGAATGTCACCTAAAAAATATTTTTCGCAGCAAAATCAAGACTGGTATTTGACCAGATATCTGGGTGCCGTGGCTTGGAGAAGTTGACATATAAATTAATGATCACAGGGTACATATGAAGGACAAAAGCAGGGCAGTGAGGCTGTTGGAAATGACTTGGTAGAGAATTATGGGAAAGGAGCCCTAGGGTGGGCAAGGATGTGACCACACAGGGTCCTCCGAGCCATGTCACTAATGTGTATCTTTCCTATAAGTTGTATGAAGTCTTTCAGGGATGTGAAGCAGAGTTTTAATGTGATCAGACATACTCCCCCAAACTAGCCCTGTGGAGATGCTGTGAGAAGTTACAGAGGCTGGGGAGGCTGCTCTGTTACGTGGAATAGTGGAGAAGTGCGGGCCTTGGTGGTGAGACAGATGGGGAGATGCTGATGTATAGGGATGAAGCTCGAGTGTAAATGTGGAAGAATCAGATGCTGGACTAGACGGGCAGGAGGACCAGCTTACATCCCAGTTCCAAAAGTAAAAGTCCCATGTCCAGATGAACCCATCAGTCCCAGCAATTGGACCATGGTTCATCCTGGAGGAAAGTATCAATGATGAGATTTGGTTCTGAGTACATCAGGATGATCCTGAGTACTCTCTATTTTGCCAGTTAACTGTTGCATATAGGAACACATGCATGCTGAGCCCCCAGGGGATGTGTGCAAATTCCTGGACAAAATGCTAAATGTTAAATGTTTTAACTCCTGTTCTTGCTCCTCTCAACCTAGAGCTAGAACTGCAAAGGCATCTTTTCCAGGAGAACCATTCTGAGACCAAGAGCATCAACAGACAAATCCCTTCCATCTGAGGTACGAATTACACATTTCCTTGATTTCATTAAACTCTATGATCCCTACATCAACCCAGTCATTAGCTAGTATCACAAGGGGACATTCAATTCATGCATTTTTCATGTGGTTAGTGTTCTGGGAGTATCAAGGGCAATCTATCTTTGCCTTCATTCAATGAAGAGCAACTCAGTGAAGCGCTTTCTTTACCTTACATTGTCCCATTGGTGTGTTCTTGTATGTACGATGGCTCTTAAATATAACAGACACTCAACATTAAGGCAATATGATTAATTAACAGTCCATATTCAAATACCATCCATGCTTCCAATAATCTGATTTGCCACAACACTTTTTTCCTGTACCTCCAGGATTCATACACACACACACACACACACACATATATGCATCTATTTATATATTTATTTTAAAAAGTGATTTCATTATAGATTATTCTCACAAAGAATGAGAAAATAGAAATGAAAACAGAGCATAAACTTACTACCTGAGCTCAAGAGCGGCTTAATTCCATTCCTATTTCTAAATATTATATCTCTTTATAAATTGCTCTATTGAATAATCCTACACACATGCAATATTGCCTGTATTGTTTATTTAAGGTCATATATTGATTTTTGTCTCTCAACATTTGCAACTCTAACATTTCCTGTGTTGGCCAGAAAATTTAAGGAGTGCTCAATAATTACTGGATAGCTCAGAAAATGCGTTCCACAATTTGCCTAACCACTGGCCATTGAAAATCATTCACACTTTCATTTTTATTATACAGATGAGACAATTAGCATACTTGTGCGTAAAACTGCCTTGTATTTTTAGTGAGTTCCTTAGACTAGATACTCAGAAGCGGATTTTCTTAGTCAAAGGACATTGGCAGTTTGACACTCCTGATACATACTGTAAAATTGCCTGCCCAAAAGACTGTAGCTATTTCTATACCTGAAAGAATGTGAGGAAGTGTCTGCAAAAACCTAGAGGGGCTTGTCACCTGGTGGCCCAAACAGAGCACCAGTATTTGCCTTCCCCAGCCATGTGAGTTCTTACCAGGTAAGCATCATTGGAGAGCAATTCCTAAAGGAGATATTTTAAAACAACAATTGGGATCATGGATGAGTTTCATGGAGACTTTGAATCCTTCGATTCCTTACGTTAAATTTGGATTTTGTGTTTGTATATTCGTTTTCTAGGAAAATGCCCAGATTTTCTTCAAATTCTCAGGAATGTCTGTGGATAAACCTTTATTATTTCTACTGCCTATGATTCTCCATTTTTTTCCTTTAACAGAATGCCTGGAAATATCTTTGGGAAACAGTCATTCCTCACCTCCGGCTCACTGCTGTGAAAAGAATTGACCCCTCCTCCAGGGGAGACATTACCAGCCTAAGGCAACTGGTATTTCTATTTTCTTGGCCACAGAGATTGGATAAGAATGGCCATGTGACCCGATTCAGAACAATGAGTTTCATGCACAGAGTGTCTGTTCACCCACTGAGTGACAGAAGTCTTTTTTCTTAGATGGAAGCTTTGTAACTTGTGTGCTTATCTTGCCATCCTATGGGATTTAGAACAGAACCCTTCACAATTTAAGGAAGGACTGACAGATGGATGGGAGACAGTGGGCTCTGGTGATATCATTTTTGGTCCTGGGACCAGCCATGCTTGAATCTGCATTCTGTAGATCTACACCTGGACTTCTCAGTTCATTGAGCCAATGAATTTGTGTTTCCCTTAAGGCAGTTTGAGCAGGGATTTCTGTCACTCATCAACAAAAGTGCATCTAAGATACATGAAGGAAATAAAGTTATGAAGAAAATAAAGAATTTAGACTTCTTTGTTTTACATCTGGGAAATTTTGGTCTAGAAAGGGACCAAAATCAACTCAGAGATGGAACCAGGATGCAGTCTCCTTTCCAGCATAAGCCTCTTATCAAATGCCTGGTTTGCTTTGCATTTCAAAGAAAGATCAATAGTTATACAAGAGGTATTTTCTAATTACTTCTGTATTATCTACAATGCAAAGTGATCAAAGTGATCACTACTGAAAGCTTTGTGTATCCAGAAAATATACTATTCATGTTAAAATAACAGAAATGTTATATACTTTGAATTTTTCAATGTATTTTTTGGGCAATCAGAAAGTTTTCTTAAAAAGAAAATTCTTGCAACTCTTTAGAGTCCAATCCAGAATACCTAATTTTCTGCCCTGTATTTTGAAGTTAAAGTTGTTTAAGGGAAATCCAATAGTTTCTATATGTCTTTGGAAAGATCCACACATTTTTAGGCAGTTAGCTTGGTTATGAATGTAGTCAGCCCCTGGGGAATTCCAAATCTCAAAGACACCCATCAACATGGTTCTTCTGAAACAAATTCCACCTCATGAGTCAAGTCTCAGGAGCTTTCTAGTTCCTGGTGCCGTGACTTGGTGCTGACTATGAGAATTTTAATTTTCAATGGATTCTGGAAAACCTCATTAGTTACATAACTCAGCATAACTTACTAGAATATCTTCCAAGGACAGAAAACCTGACTGCATTTCTCTTCAACAAAGGGTGGCTTACATTGTCACGAACTGATAGAAGTTTAGAATTGGAAGGGCTGAGATAACTCAACTAATATAACCTCTTCATTTTTCAACAGATGGAAACAAGGGTTCCAAAGTAACACAGTGAGTTTCTTGATGTTACACAGTGGGTCAGTGTCAGAGATAAGGTGCTTTTTTTCAAAAGACAAAATGGCTAGGGGAACTGGCTAAACAGTTTTCTTCCTCCTTTGTGAATTTGGTAAAGAGAAGATTTCCTGTAGGTTCTAAAGATGCAGATAAAGTCAATTGTCACAACCTCTTGGGTTACTGGTTTAAGAATATCATCATTTCCTATCATAACCATTAGTGACAAGATTTAGTTATTAAAGATTATGACCAGTTTTCAATCCTGTATTCTTAAATCAGTGAGGGTACCATTTGGAATGTCATAGTGCCAGCAACCCACCAAATCTCTACAGGCAGACTTGGATGTCCTACACAAGTTGCTGTGATTCAGTAGACTAGTATACAACGGGGTCTTCACACTAGTGCTCATGTATACTAAAGAAGCCCTTTTGGGATAGTCTCTACTGTCTGATTAAAATTCTCTATTCTCTCCTGCTGTTGCCTTAAACTGCAATATTGCAAATTCTAGTCATATATTGCAAATGCTGTGGCTACAGATCTTCCTTTATTTGCCTAGTTGTGTTTGAGATGGGGTAAGAACATGTGTACACAATGAGAGAAGTTGCAGGTGATAATTTAAACGTGCAAATTCTATTTATTTAACACGGAAGTGGTTAGTGAACGGCATCACATTGCCTAGTGATGCTGTTCAGAAAAACCAATTCCCAAATCTCTGGGCCTTTTGTAGCCCCAAGTTGCAGGAAAACAGATCGATGGTACCTGAGTCTCTTCTCTTCTGAGCTTCCTACATCCTTGCCTGACCATTGCTGTGAGTGTGGATTCCACAACTGAAAGCAGCTCCTTCTGGATGCTCTTTCCAGGAGTATTGATAAGAGACCAAAACAAGGATGTGAGAGAGGAACACAAAATACAATGATTTTTAAAAAAATTTTTTGCAGGGTTGAGTCTACTTCCAGACTGGTGTTGACTGCCTGCTTCACAGGGTAAGAACATCAGTTTCCATTTCTCCATCCACAATAAAGATTTTTGGTAGGCTTCTGTTTGGGTTGAAATAATTGATTTTTAAAGAAGAAATGAACATTAAACTCCACTACCACAAAGTAAAACACAGTTCTAAAGGTGTTGGTCTCATCCATTTCATCTGTGAGTAGCTTGGGCAAAATGTGTCCAGAGCACTGGGAGCAGGAGGAGGAGGGGAGTTGTCAGCAATAGACGAAGATCCGTGCTTTCCTGAAGAAAAAGAAGACACCGAGGACTGGGAAGACATCTCAGCTGAGGAAGAGTAACAGATGCATGGTGAGGGTCCAGATCAAGGGAGGTCTAGTTTCTATCCCCTTAACCTTGGGGATATGGCTATAGGCCTCCAGCCCTCTCAGCATTGGGGTTGGACTCACTTCCCATCTCTCTTTCAATACCACCATTGTTGAGTGAGTCTATGAGGCTAATTCTGGCAGAGAGAGTCTGTGCATATGTGTGAGATAAGGAGCATGTAGGCCTCAGGTCTGATTGTGAAAGTAGAGTTAAATGCTGCACAGAGTATCATGCCCAGCTGATACACAGAATATCATGTCCAGAAAAGGCTAAAATAAAGTATAAATCTTAAAGATCAAGCACTAAGAGGTCCAAGGTGGGAATAATGGCTTCACCAATTCCACAGCAGTGGGAACAGCCTTCTATACATCCATGTTGACTATACATGCTGTTTCTGTCATAGAGTACAGCTAGTGTGAGGGTAGATCATTGAGTTCCCAGATCTTGAGGGACAGACTCTCTTAGGCATGTGGCATAGGAAAATCGAGGATTGGCACCTGGATAACTCCTTGAACAATGTAGTCAAGCAGAACCGGGGGGGGGGGCAGATCAGTCATGATGACATGAAGGGAACTATTTGAGAGGGCAGGGAGAGGTGGCACATACATTGACACAGTGTGGGTGAGCCACAATTATCGTAGGGGGAGTTTGCTTCATTCTCCAAAATTTTGCAATTTGCTCAAGTGGAAGATACATCCATGGCCACTTGGCCACTGTGTGATTCTCTCCTACACCAGAGGAAACCTCCTGGTCTTTTGCTCTTCTCCTCTGTATATCTGATTCTCCTCCTTCCCAGCCAGCACTTCCAGCTCTTAAGAGTTTGATTGCCCTGTGATTAAGGAGGTTTGTTGAGACCCAACATACTGAGAAAAGGATGGGGGAAGGCAATAAATATTTAATGAGGATTTTGCTCCTGGGCTTTCCTCTTAGAGGGGAAAATGGAAATCAAAAGTTTTCACTGGAACCCCTGTCGTTAGAGGACAAAGAAATGCTCTCTTACAACTGTGAAAATGAACGGCTGGCACCTCAGCAAGAGGCTGCTTGGAGAGGGGGGGAGTCCTTAATGAATCACAGAGCAAAAAGCTCTTTCCTGGAAGAAATTATCCCCAGTGCTTTCTCTAAGAACACTCCCTGGCCTCAGCCTGATGGATGTGGAGTTATGGCTTTGGAGTAGAGGCTCCTGGGTTATAAGGTTGAGATTTATATAGCGTTCCTTACCAAGGTTCCTAACCATTTTGAAAGCAGAGCCATCCAGCTGGGTTCTACAGTTCTCTGGGACACAGAAAGAAGGACTTACTAGCACCTCTGATAACACAAGGACAGGATGGAGAATAATCTTTCTCAGAGGAAGCCTCAGACATTATGAGGAGCTGGGTTTGTGACTTCGGACAAGTCAGTTTATCTCTCTCTGTACCTTTAATTTTACGACCTATAAAACAGAAGTAATAATACCAGTGATCTACCTCATAGAATCATTTTTGATAATTTGATGAGGTAGATTAGTTATAAATGTTTAGTTTTGTTTTTCTTGCCACCATTGTGATGGCAGTTCTTCTGGAGGAAGTTGGAGCTTAAGACTGAAGAACTGGGTAATAGCAGCCATGGGAAGGGTTAGGGGTATGGTTGATCCAGAGAAGATTCTAGGTCTGAGTAATATTAGCTGACATATATTGATCGCTTACCATGCTCAAAGAATTTTCTATTCATTATTTCACTTATTCTCACAGTAACCAATGATAAAGCCACCACCACTACCACCATCATCACTATTACCATCATCACTACCACCATCATCACTACCACCATCATCACTACCACCATCATCACTACCACCATCATCACTACCACCATCATCACTATTACCATCATCACTATTACCATCATCACTACCACCATCATCTTCATTACGAAAGATGGAAGTCAAATCCAGATCTGAATGACTTCAAAGCCCGGGTGTGTTCTTTTCCCACAGTCACCTCTACTGCCTTCCTCAAGCCTTCTGTGTGTTTTGACTATGGGACACCAGGGAGTTAGGATTGCAGCCTCTTATGCATTCCTGCCTCCTCAGTCCCCTTCCTGGGTCCCCTGAGCTGCTGCCACTGATGATATTGGCCTGAAGCCTCCATTCTGCTCCTTCCCTGAGGGCATCCTGACCAGATTCACTGCCACAGCTGCACCAACAAGTGTTTATTGACATGAGCCTCTGCTCACCAAGGCATTGGGAAACTCGGGGCACCAAATCCTTGTCCTTCCCCTTGCTCTCAGAGGTGGTACCATCTCTGGACTCTGGCCTCCGTTTCCTTCCTTAATAGTTCTGTTCCTCTTTAGTCATATCCCAAATCTTTGCCTCTTGCTGAAACCCTGAACCTTGTATGTCAGAGATAAGATTCTCCCTGGAATCCTGTTCCCAACTGTCTGGAATCATGGCACTACCACCTCTCTTGCTACTTGCTACAGAGCCTGCCCTGAAGCCCCACATGGTGGAATGACCTGATAGACCCCGAGAAAGCCATGCATCCTTGGCTGCCATGAATCAGATTGCTTGAACAACCATGCTTACCCTTCATTCTTCTGCTTCAGATTTCAAGGCCAGACTAGCTCCAAATAACACAATGGCCCAGCTGACTTGCTTGATTTCTGTTCTTCAAATTCAGATGAAGAAGAGGTCATATTTTCTGACAGAGAATATACTCCTGTTTGAAATATGGTTTTCCTCCAAGTCCTAATCTCACTTTCTTTCTCCTTTTCAAGCAGTCTCCTTGTGTTTCATGCCAATGGACACAGGACCACTCATCCTGATTTTCCAGGACCCCCCCAAATTCCCCCTATTCTAACCTTGTCACTCTGATGTCAGTGGGAATAACCCACTGCTCTGGGAAAATACATTCATGCTTGGCTCCTACAAAGCTTCTCCATGCTGTGTGTTTGCCGATCCTCATCATCTCATATGTCAAATGCTCGGGCTTCCTTTACCCTCCATCCATGTTCAAACTTTGATCTCATATGGGAAGATGAAGTATATCGATGTGATGTTGAGGGTCTTTGGGGATTTAGTCTTTTCCTCCTCCCTATACACATCTCTGTGCACACACTGTTCACAGAGCAGCATGTGTTAGACTGTGAACTGCCTGAGCATGGGGCATTGATGGATTCATGACTGTGTCTCCAGAACCAAGGACAGTACCCATGACGTATAGGGGTCCTGGTTCCCCATTCTTACCTGGGTCCACCAATCTCATGGGGGAAAGGTGACTGTCACATTAGCTGATCTGATAAGCTATTTTTAAGAAGGACCCAGATGATAAAAAAGGGGGGCTGGCTCCTTTTTTTGTTGTCTGACTACTCACAGATACCTTCAATATTAGGAGCTCTAATGAGGGGTTCTTCCTTCATGATTTTCCTTCCCAAATAGGGACATTGCAGGATTAGAAATTCCCTATAAAATTGAATTCATAAAATAACAAATCACAAGAGGATGCATGTGATTTGTTAAAATGCCCCTCTCAGCTTCAGGGGTACCTCTGAAGGTCATCCTTTGGGAAGGAGTAACAGATTGAAGGTCTCACAAGTGAACAGATGGGAGATTTGGGGAGAACAGATGCAAAGCTAGGAAGGTCAGATTTAAGAGGGTTAAAGCCTATTGGCTGCTGGTGGCATTCAGGATGGCCACAATTATACTCCCTTGCCAGTTTTTGTGCAAAATAACAAGACACATATTTGAGCCTCCCTCTTCTTTTCCCTCAGCACTCATTTCTAGTTCTCTAAAGAGACAGATGAACCCAGTCCAGGTGAGCTGGGAACAGATATTATACTCACCTTTCTTTCTGCTACAACAGCTGGCTGATTACTCTGTGTCGGAGAGGTTTACAGATGACCCTGTCAATTGATGCACAAAACAACCCACGAAAAGGTAAACTGATCCCACTGCTCCCTGAGGCAGCAGAAAACCTTAATCTTTGCAGCCTGCCTTCTGCTGCTTATTCTATACCAGAGGCAGCAATGCTTTCTCAATAGACACCAGCAGGGAAACAGTTAAGCATCGTGTGGTGTATTTCACTCTGGGAGGGCAGTTCGGTGTGTGATTGAACATTCCATCATCATTTGCCATCTTCAAATTGCCCATAAGAAACCCCAACAACTAGATGCTGGTGTTAGAACAAAGAGGGCTGGTTACTTTGCATTGTAGGCTGTGGGCAGGAAAATTTGAGCAAAGGTATTAGGATAAATGCAATGATTAGAGAGATACTAGAAAGAGATATTTTTCATAGGCTGCTTTTGTTGGTGATTTTTCTAATGAAGAAAGGCCATGTTTTTGGAGGGGGGAGTAAAAAAAATATGGTTGTGAATCCCAGCATTCACTCCAGCACCTTTTTGTATGCATTGGACAATGTGTAGTACCCATCGGTATCTAAGAAATGATCTTTTCCCTATATTGGAGGGTGGACTTGGGTTTTCTTTTTAGGGGAGAGATAAAGCCTTGCCAGTCTTTAAAATAATGATAACAAAGCTGTGCACATGCCTTTTATAGCCATGGAATCATTTAATCCTCATAAATAATCCCCAAAGTAAATACTGGATTGCCTATTTTATAAATGAGGAAACCAAGGCTCAGAAACTGAAACTGCTTATATTCATGCATAGGTTCAGTACACTTCAGAGCTGGGCTTCCAGACCATGCTGTTTAACACAAGTGCTTACTGTGACAGAATAGGAGAGAGGTCAAGGGCGTCAGATGACCGGCAGATGATCCTCGCTGCCACCACACCCCAGTGTCATTAATGCTTGGCAATTCACATCGCCGTCCCGTGACTTCATTCTCTCACCTATAAACCTGAGATAGTGAAAGCGCCTTCCCCACAGTTTTCTGAGTATTAAATGAGTGAGTACGTGCAGCACACCAAGGACAAGGTCTGGCACAGAGAAAATGCCTCAGAACTGACAGTTACTATGATTCCCATCACACTATCAAGATATCTGGAGCCTCCACTGCTGGAACAACTATGTTCTCCCTGGACCTTGTACTGAAGAGGCTAATGTATAGGTTCCTAGAAGACATCGTAGGGCCAAAGTGGTAAGGACAGAGAGAAAGGGATGGTAGACAAGGAAACTTCAGTTGAAAATGGAAAAGGCTCATCCATGCATTTGCAATGTGTGAGAGAAGGATAAATCAGGACACTTCCCAAGATTCTGGCTGGCTTAAGCTGTTGGCTAGTTTGCCGTTAACCAAGAAGCTAAAACTACTGGAGGAGGAACAATAGCACCATGTCTTTAGAGACTTAGCTCGAAGGGCACATATCCAAGAACCATCATTCTATGCAAATATTAATCAATAACTCTATCCCTAAATGAACTTATACTTTATTATAAATAGAGAACAATTAGCGTCTGGCATCCAGCTATGGCAGAAATTGCTCTCAGAATTAGACACTAAGGAGAAAACGGATCGGGGCTCAAGGAGTTTACTTCATCATACGCTCTTTGTTCCTGGAAACCTATCAGCTCTAGATTCTTACTTAATATGAACCAAAATTCACCATCATGTTCTTAGGTGCTGGATTACAAAGTCCCCGTGTAATTAAATTAGTTTTGCTTTTGCCCTGCAAATTAAAATCAGAACAAGGTCGGGGTGTAAATCGGGCCTGATCAGAGGCAGCTTTCTAATGAAAGCAACGACTGCACGCCTGTCTCCATTGTGCAGTGGGGAATATGGATCAAAGTCCTTTCTTCAGTTAAAACTTTAAAATGATGCTGAAGTTTGAGCAGGCCCAAGGAATGGGTGAAGCAGCATGGGGAGATGTTTTTTTTTTTTCAAATCATTGGTTTCTGCACTGAGGGTTTTAGTAAGAACCCCTGTTTGGGCCATTGTTCCAAAAACAGACTTGATTTGCATCATTAGGTAAAACATACTGGACTTTGAAATTCTTCATTTTCCTTGAGTAGTAAAAAAAATATATTACAAAACTCAGCACACTGAGGACCACCGTGCTGCAAAGCAGGCTGATTGTAGTGAAGAATGGCAGGCTAAATGGACATCCACCGGGAGCCAAGCGTGACACCAGGCCCTGGGCTCAATGATTTCCTTTATGCAGCACCCTATTTACTGAGCCAGATATGGTCACCTGTACTGGGGACACAGGTCCCTGCCCTCATGAAACTTCAGTTCTTTCAGGGGAAACATAGGACTGACTAAAAACAAAGCCCTTGCCTTCCTTGAGGTCAGAGATTGAAAGAAGTTTGTGATTTCTGGCAAGAGCAACCAGAGAGGAGGAGCCTCCTGACTGAGGGCCTAGGCTCGGGAATGACATTGCCATAGTTTGTTTTCGATGTGCCACTTACTTGGACAATTAATTTGCTGGATCTCAGAGCCCTTGGCTATGAGATGGGTGTCCCAATGTTCATCGCAAAAGGCTCTTATGAGATGCACATGAGATAATCACCGGGGGAACAAGTTAAGATACCATACGTGCCATAGACATACATACACCTCGCAGATGCCTTCATTATCAATGCCATGGCCTCAATCAAATTCTTTAAACTTCCTGAACCTCAGGTCTCCCTATCTGGAAAATGGGCACAATAGTACTTCCTGGAGAAAAGGTTAAATTTGATACTTTTTGTAGAGCACCTCGTATAGGATGAGAATAAAAAAATGGTAAATATTTTTCTATGTATTAAACAAGTGCAAAACACTGTGAGCTAAATGCTCTGGTCATGGTTATATGTCCCCTCTAGGGACAGCACAGAGTGAAGGAGGGGATTTTTTGGTGAAGTCTACACACTAGAAAGTTCTTTGGAAAAGCATCTCCTAGGGTGTTGTTAAAGGCATATTTTGATGAGGACATAAAAAATTCACAGCCCCAAAAATTGTATTTCCCTTGTGGTAAGTGTTATCCAAAAATCTAATGGGAAAAGAATTGCCACAGACATTCGGAACACGTCCACTCAGAGAATAGTGAGCTGTAATAAAAAAACACGATCTGAGGTAGGAAATGGTTAGGGATTTTCTTTTAGAGGACAGAAAGGGCCATTTTTTGACATATATACCTGTTTCTCAAAAAAGTAATAACAAGTAACTCCCACTTCCATTTCCAAGAAAGCAAAAGAGGCCCGTTTAGCAGATGCCATTTATGGGTTGAAGATTTTTCATTAAAGGAATCTGTTACTGCAAACCCACATGGGCCATTCCCAGCCGGAGCAGAGGCTGGAACTGACGTGGGTCTCAGTGCTGCCCACTGCAGGACCTATTGTTAGCACTGACTTCTCAGGTCACTGTGGGGTGATCCAGGGTCTTGTTTGTCTCTTGATGTGTGTGTCTGTCTCCCCATATCCACCTGGATCTCCCTGCATCTCCTTGTTTCTCCTCGTCTCAGTCTTTTCTGCTGTTCTCTCTACACTTTGTCCACCTTTCACTTCTTTCTCTCCCTTTCTAACTCTCAGTGCCTCTCCTTTGTTTCTGTCTGGTAATTCTGGTCAACATTCTTGCAGCTCTAATCTAAAAGATTGACCACAAAACTTAGAAGAAAGAAGATTTATTTTCTTACGGTTTGGGGTTCAGTCCACATAAGGCCAGGGATAGTGGATCTCCGCATGGCAGCAGGAAGCTGAGAGAGGGAGAGCACATGGACTGTGCTCACATCATGGAGGCTGGAAGCAAGAGAGAGAGCAGGGGGAGGAGGAACCATTTATATAAACCCCAAGACCACACCCCCAGGGCCCACCTCCAGCCACACCCTACTGGCCTGGGTTACCAGCCAGATAAACCCATTATAATGGATTTATCCACTGCTGGGATTACAACCCTCATGTCTCAATTACATCAGCTCCAAACATTAATAAATGAGCTCTTTAGGGGACATTTTATATCTAACTATAACACTGATCTTTTTGTCTCTGAGTCCTCTCTGCATTTTTGACTCTGTAGTTTTATTTCTGTTGTTCTTCTGTTTTTCTGACTCTCTTTGGAGTGTTGTCTATTTTCTTTCTTTTGTCTCCTGTCTTCTCTCCTCTCTTCGCTACTATCTTTTTCTTTGTTTTTCTCTCTGCCTCTCAGTCTTTCTTTTCCTCTTTGGCTGATTTTCTTTTTAAGATTTTTCTCCAATCTGTCTGTTTTCTTCCTCTCTCTGTTTTGCCTCTCTGTGTCTCTCTCAATGTCTCGCTCTCTCTCTGCCTTCCCCTTTCTATTTTTGTCTTTGCTTCAGGTTGTTTTTTCTTTCTAAATCCTTCTCCCCCCACCCCCTTCCCTTGTTCACTGTCTGGTTTTCTTTTTGTCTTTCTACTTGCTTTGTTCTATCTCTGGTTTCTCATGTTTCTCACAGCTTGGCCACTCTTCTCTTTGTCTTTCCCTTTCAGAACATGTGCGTGCATACACAAACTCAACACACATGTACACACTCATGCAGACACACACACACACACGCCTCCCTTTCCTACATCCTGACCTGGTGGACCTCCTCACAGAGAGCAGGCTGTAAATTTAAAGGACTCCACAGCACCACTGGGTGTTGTTTGGTTTATGGTGCCTTCATGAAATCTTGGACACATAATTCATTCCAGCAGCAACTTCTTTCTCGTTGAATCAGCATCATTGCACTTGGCACCCAGATGCCTGCAACATAGCTATTCCTGCTGCTCCTCCCATTGCATTTCCAAGCCCTCTGTCCAGCATCCATGAGGTTCCCCCCATCGGTCCTGCAGCAGTGTGCTCTCCCAGATACCACCCCACAGGTCCCGAATGAAACTCAGCTCCGAGGGCTTCAGGATAGCCTAGACTCCGTCAAGTCAAAGAACCAAAGAAAAGAAAGATGTCTCTATTTTTTGAAAAAAGAAGGAAATGGGGGAAAGATGTGCTCCAAGAAGCGAGCTGCCTCATGGAATGGCAATCCTTGGGAGATAGCACTTGGAAAAGGCAGCCTGGATCCAGGATATCCTGCATGGGACCCAGGTCCTCCTGCCCCTTTGCCGTGCAGGTCTGCCTTGGTCAATCCTCATAACACTTTCCCAGGAAACTGGCACTGACGTCAAAGTGCAGGGGATTGGACTATAGAAGGGTTGGAACCCTTTCTCCATTCGCTCAGGGACCTATCAAGCCTGGACAATTCCCTCAGTCCATTCTGAGTCTCAGTTTGATCAGCTGTAAATTAAACTCCAGATTCAAACCCCCAATTATTGCACAGCCCGTGTGCCAGGAGGGGTGCTAGGGATGGTCCTATGTATACCACGGAGGGTCATCTTCCCCCAGGCCTGCCAGCCAGCTCACAGCTTCCAGTGCTTTCCCTGACAGGCTCTTTCCTCCTTCAAGTCTCGGTTTTAATATCGCCTTGTCTTTCATGCCGAGAGATCTTAACAGAGTAGATTGCTTTCCTCTTTAATCTCAGTCACAGCAATCTGTTTATTAACACTGTGGTACTTTGCCAATTTATAATTATATATTTATGTGTTTGCTTGCTTATTTATGGCTTATTGGCCTTTCCTAGATGTTAAACTCTATTCAGGAAGAAATTGTGTCCATTCATTCTCTCTGGGCACCCATTGCCTAGGGTAGTGATAGAGAAACTGAGGCATGGGATTGAAATACTCCTCAGTCTCTTTCCAGTATCCAAGCTCTCCCCTCTTCCCCTTGCCTGATAATATTTGCCACTTGGGATCCATATTAGAAACAAATGGGACATTCCTATAGATGTCAATTACTTTTCAAACTGTGACACTTGGGAACTTGCCTTTCTCTGTAAGGAAAGGTTACACCAGACCTTCTTCAACATTGATGATTGTGTGAAATGCACAGGAGTTTCTTTGAGTCTCAAGCAAAAGTGGACAGAGAGGACTGATCTTTACCTCTATGGAGGTCGAAGAGGACCATTAAATATGTTTAACCCCAGGGACAGATGAGTGCAAAGACCTGACCCCCTGGGTGACTCAGAGGAGCCTTGAACTCCCTGAAGTTGCTGATGGATTTCTTGTGGCCCGGGTGAGCTGGTTCCATGCCAGACCATGAAACTGACTGAAAGACTTATTATCTGTACCAGGGAATGCAGCCTCTGTACCCCCATTTCTATTATATGATACTACACATGATCACAGAAAATTCCTTTGGCTTCCATCCTTGAGAGGATTGTGATGATTTGATTCTGGAAGTTTGGGCCTCACAACAACTGCCCTGCAGGACTTAACTCAATTTTCTGACATCCGATGGGCCACAGGTGCCTGTCTTTATCCCCTTTTCAAATTGCTTGAAGAGATTCCCCTGCCTCTACATTTCAGCTGCTGGGGATGGTATCCAATTAGGCATACCACCTGGTGAATGAGGCACCACTTCAAAGCCTCTCATTTCAAATTTTGTCAGAAACAAAATTAACAGCCACTGTATTCCTGGTACATTTGACAGCATTTTTGATATATTTATATTAGACAAATTAGGTATAATTTAGTATTTTAGGCATAATCAGGATTATTAATGCTGACATTTACTGAGTGCTAAATATTTTGGAGTATTTCCTAAGGCTCCCAATGGCCCCCATGATACATGTATTATTATTAATTATTATTAATCTCATTTTAGAAGTAAGGAACCTGAGATCGAAGGAGATTCAATGACTCACTCAAGGCTACAAGGTTAGTACACAACAGAGAACTCGTCTTGGCTGACACTGGGCAGAGCCTGTTGTAGACCTGTCTCTAGTAAGCACAGGAACCACCAAGAGTAGATGAAAATACATGTTTATTGAATACATGCTGGACTACTACTGAGCTCAGCCTGGTCCACTCTGTGTGGATTTTCTCCTTCAACATTTGCAGTGGGTACAGAAATGGCCCTCACCTTACAGTCAAGGAAACTGAAATTGAGAATTCTTACCTTGGCACTAAGACAGTGTTTGCCTCTAGGGGTCAGGTGATCTTGGGTCTTCCCTTGCAGTTGTGGGGTCTGGATCATATAGGGATGTCTGTCCACTGCCAACACTAGTTGAAAGTGGGACTCCGTCTGTGCAATGATGAAGACCTGGACTTGGCCATACTGAGTCTCATGACTGGGGTGTTTCTCTCTCCTATCTGGTCAAGGGCAGGTCACAGGTGTACATTTCCACCCTACCTTGCATTTCCCATTATTTCTCTCAAATGTTCAGTTAGGCATGATATTATTTACATGTGTCACATCCTGAGTGTGTCTTTACACATATTATCATCCTTAAGCCTTGCACAAATCCCACAAGGCAGATATTTCTGTGATGCTTTACATATTTGGAAATTGAGGCTCATGTAAAAGAAAGTCTTTCTAGGTCACAGGGCTTGTGCCAGATGGAACCACTCAAGCCTGAACTTGCTGACTCTTGAGAATATTTTCTTTCTGTGGTATTCCCTGAGGCACCTCTTTCCCTCCCATCCCTGGTGCTGGGTAGAGATGCCACACAAATGGGCTCTGAGTGACCCCAACAGGAGTTTTGTTCTCTGATTAACACTGGAATTCTGGATTCAACTCTGCATCTTGATCCTTCTGGAATGTGAGATTCCCATAAAGGTTGGATTCCCTGGGATCAGGTTCCAAAGGACTTATAACTCGATAGCTACTACACATTAGGGAGGTCTCCATTCAGTCCTTAAATAGTCCCGTTCAATAGGAAGTATTATTCTTATTTTATAAATCAAATGCAATAAAAATAACTGGATGATCATTATCTGAGCAAGGATACCTCCCTCTTCGCACTGCTGTTTCTGCTAACAAGACAACATATAGGGATATGTCTTACAAATGGGATGAACACTGCAGATATTGCTGTTAGACATACCTGTAATTGAAAGAGTGGATGTTTGTGACCTTGCCTTGCCTTTTCAATATCTTCATTAGAACTTACCACCATAGTGTTCTTTGAGGCATCATGCTGCTGAGATGTAGGAACAGCCAATGTGTTCAAGTCTGGGGCATGTGGATGTCATTGTAGGCATGGGATCTAGAAAAGCAACTCCAAGGGTCGGTTGTCCTCGTTAACAAGGAGGTGGAGACAGTGGGTGTCTGAGCTGGGACGCCCATCCCTCACTCGCCTCATTCCAGCTTGGGCCTAGATCAAAGTGGCAGCTCCTGAAGCTGTCCAGAAACCTTGCTTCTCACTTATGCACCAGAAACCAATGAGCCTTCCCAGCGAGTGTTTTTCTAGCAGATCTCCAGCCCGGCTATTGGTTTTCTGTCACTTCTTTCAGGCCTGATTAACACGGTGCAAAATTGAGGGGTTTTCAGCTGTTCTTCAGAGAGGAGGAGTCAGTTTTCTTTGCTCTCATTCTGAAATAAGCAATTGCATTACCTCCAAATGAATGGAGGTTGGGAATGCAAGGAGATGAAATCAATACACAGTTAGAAGGGAGGCGGGAGCTGAAACCGCCGTGGATGTAGCACACTGCTGAGGTTGAGTTGCTGAGTCCTAGAATCAAGGGGAGATCAGAGAAGGCTGATGTTGGTTTCTGTGCCTTCCAGGAGAAGGCAGAGTGGGGACACAGACCCTAGAGGATGGGGATCGTAATAACGGTATTAGATAATATCACTGGGCACTTACCATGTGCTGGGTTATGTGTCTGACGTGATTATTATCTCTTTTAAGCCTCACCTTATTGTCCCACTTTATAGATGACAGAAACTAAGGCTTAGAGCTGCCTGAAGTAGCACAACTGGGGGGTGCAATGGAACCATATTAAATCTCAGCCTATTAAAACCAAAGCTCCTCTCCGCCCGGATCAACTCACTCTAATGCATCCAAGGTTGAAGCCAGAGGAGTTTCCTAATTGGGGCTATTATCTCAGCCTATCATTCTAGGAGATAGATAGAGGAAATCTCAGAGACTCAATAAAAGTGACTTCCTTTGGGGCCAGGAAGTAGTCTCTCTCGCTGATGAAAGTCTAAGTTCAGAAGTTCCCACAGGGTTAGCATGGAGTAGGGGAAACAGCCTAGAAAGATGGAGGGCTCCATTTGAATCCCAGCTCCGTTCACCGCCTGGGGACTCTGAGCCAATCACTTGATGTCTCCAAACCCAAATTTCCTGACCTATGAAATGAGGACGGTGATATATATCTTTCAGCAAAGTGCCTGACCCATTAGAGGTGATTAATATCTGTTGGCTCCCTTCTCTCTTTCCGGGGGCTTAGGTCCCCTCGGGATTCTGAACAGGTCCATAAGCCTAACCTCCACTTTTCACTTTTCAAAACGCTGTTAGAAGTCATATACTCATGCAAACACCTGTAGAAAAACACACTCAAAGTAAAGATTAAAGATTTTTATTTTGAGTTGGAATGATATTAGTGTTTTTATCCTACTGAAAAGAAGTTCTACTTGGCAAATAAAGGCTTATGATTAAATATTTTCATGGGAAATGTATGTATACTGTGAAAAAAGTTTTTCATCATAAAATGTTTAAGAAACATAGTTGGAAAAAAAGATTTCTCTGGCAAAGTTTTGTTTTTCTTTTTGCAATACTGAGAATTGAACCCAGGGTTGATCTATCTTTTAGCTACACCCCCATCCCTATTTTATTTTTTATTTTGAAACCGGTCTCACTAAGTTTCTGAGAGCCTTGCTAAGTTACTAAGGGTGGCATTGAACCTGCAATACTCCTGTTTCAGCCTCCCAAGTACTGGGATTACAAGCATATACCACCACACCTGCCTGTAAATTGGTAATCTCTTGCCTCCTTCACATTCATCATAGATTAGTAAGCACCATGTGCTCTTCCCATTGACCCCAGGAATCCCATCTTCTCTTGCCACACTGCCCTCTTGGGAAACACCCAGGTTTGACGGTTGGTGGCTACATTACTAATTAAACTGGTTGGCACTTGGTGGCTACATTATTTATTAAACTGGTTAAGCCATCCTGCCCCCTCAGAGCAGACAAGTACAAAAACCCATCTGTGAAATAAGTGCCTGGAAAGCCGGGCGTGGTGGCGCACGCTTATAATCTCAGTATTTTGGGAGGCGGAGACCAGAGGATCCGGGTTCGCGGCCAGCCTCAGCTCTCTCTCTCTCTCTCCCTGTCTCTCTCTCTCTCTTTCCATTTAGTGAGGCCCTCTGCAACTTCATGAGACCCGGTTTCAAAATAAAGTATAAAAAATAGGGCCGGGGGCGTAGCGCAGAGGTAGAACGCCCCTGGGTTCAATCCCCGGTACCGCAAAAAAAAAAAAAAAAAGAAATAAGTGCCTGGAAACCTTGACGTTTCTATGATTTAAATATTGGCAAATGGACCAGTGTGTCTAGAATGGTGGCATGAGACCAGGTTAAGTAAGATCTGCTTATTGAATCGCTGAATTCATCTTTTGTGAAGGTTGGAAAGACAGGATTGACACACCCATCTCACATGGTTGACTTTTACCCCACATTTAAGTTGGTCATCACTATTATTCCTATAAGAGGCAGCTCTTGGCATTGACGGCACATTAAGACCACCTGGGTAGCTTTGAAAAGTCCCAAGCCTCTCACAAGATGTATGACTCAAACTCTCCAGGGATTCGACTCAGGCATCAGTTTATGTTTGTAACACCCCAGGTGGTACCAACGCACAGCCAAGATTGCAAAATTCTGTTTTATGGAGAAATCACTAGAATAATTCAGAGGAAAACTATTTGTCCTAAACCCCACCACGCCCCCCTACCCTGTGGCATCCCCTGCCAACACCAACTTCCATAAGAACCTGGTTGGATTTTCATGTGGCTTCCTTTCTGAAGTCCTGGGCATTTCAGGCTGTGAGCTGGCTGGCCAATGATGTGTGAGCTTGCTGACAACTCAACAGCTTCTCTTGGTGTGTTTGTGTTCAAAAAGCTGAAAGATAAAGACATCACATTAAACTCAGGGGTCTTGCTCTCTCTCCTCCAGTCTCCCCACGCTGATAAATAATGGATAATGAAGAGTGGTGCTATTACATGCATAAAACACTTGGCATCCCCCTCCATGACAGCACTTTCCACTGAATCTTAGGTCCAGTTCAGCATAAAATCTGTTTGGTGGTAAAGCCAGGTCCTTTTGGAGGGCTCTTCAATGCTGCCAAGTTATTCAATGGAAAAAGGAAATAATTCAACTCTAGTCAATCTCAACATTTGTTTCCAGAAGGCCACAGGCTAGGTTAACATGGATGGAGTTTCTCTTCCTCTTAGAGTGGGGCACTTCTTCATCTACCTATTTTGGATGAATAGAGCAGAGGTCCTCAGAGGGGCCCATCTAAAATTGAGCTCCTTGGAAATCTTTTGTTTTTCTCTTTATGACAGTCACCACAACCATCAAAGCTCATCTTGTATTTATTTCGTGTGTGTTATTGTCCTTTGCTTCCTTATCTAGAGTTTAAACATCACAGAGGAGACACTATGTTTTGCCTTCCTTGTGCCTATCGAAGCACCTGGAACCTAGTGAATACTCAATGAATGTTGCTTGAATGGAAGTTCATGCTGCAAACTGCAGCCCCTGCTTTACACAGAGTCTCAGGGCATGTATTTACTTTATACCTTTGGAGGACATTTGGATTTTTCAAGGTGAGGAGGTAGCAGGGAAATGGGAAGCAATATTTCCTCTTGTTACAAATGCAAACCAGGAAGCAGTCTAATGCCCACTGGGGCGTATGTGCTGTGTGCCCTTGGAGAAGTCACATCTTCAGCATTGTGGAAACAGGGAGGATTCTGTTCTGACCCCTCTTATCATATTTATGTTTCAGTGAGGCAATGTGTCCGAGGAAACAGATCCGCCAGTCACCTGGAACATAGTGGGCATTCTCTATGTGGTAGCATAGACGTGGAAGAGCTGAGGGTTCGACTTTAAGAAACTTCAAGTGCAGTGTGGGCTTATATGGGTCAATTACTTAACCTCTGTGGGTTTTACTTTCCTCATTTAAAAAATAACCATGCTCAAGTATCTATCTGTCTATCTATCTATCTATCTATCTATCATCTATCTATCTATGGAACTGGAGATTGGACCCAGGGGTGTTCTACCTCTGAGGTGCACCCCTAGCTCTATTTTTTTTATTTTGAAACAGGGTCTCACTAAGTTACTGTGCACTGCTGGCTTCAAACCTGTGATCCTCCTGTCTCACCCTCCCAAGTACTAGAATTACAGGCATGGGCCACCATGCCCAGCTCAAATAATTTTATTCAGAGTGTTTTGCAAAGTATATTCCATACAGAACTAATATCTCCAAATGCCTTATGGACAAAAGGTCCTATTTTGAATTAAACTGAGAAACATGATATACTCTATGCTTCTTGATATAGTAAAGACAGGAAAACAATGTTTATTGTGCACCTACTATATGCTGCATACTGGGTACACAGGAAATAGAATAAACATAAATCCCTGCCCTTGCAAAGCTTATATGCTATTTGGGGGAGACAAACAATAAACAAAATAATACATAATGTGCAGGATGATGAGAAATACTATGGAAAAACTGTGGTAAGGAAAGAGAATGGAGAGAATGAGAATGAAGGGCAGGATATGTTGCTTTCTTTCAGCATTTCTGTAGAATCCCAGGGAAGGCTTTGATTGGCTGGTATGGTTTATATTCCCACCTTTTGGACCAATTGCTATTAAAGAAATTATATGGAAATTGTGATTGGCCTGGCATGGTCGTGTGTTCACTCTTGAGATCAAGAGAAAGGATTGGCTTCCAAAAGGAAGAGAGAGACAAATTTACAGAGCAGATAACCTCAATTTCTATCACAGGATACTGGGACCTCTTGGAAAACCAAACTTTTTTTGACACTTTAATAATTTTGAGAAATCCCGTAGTGAATAAATGTGTGTAACTTTGCTCGCCTCATGAGTTCTCCATTCTATTTGATCACATATTTTTGTTTGTGTAATATCTTTTAACACCAGGGCACACTTTGATAAACACCTTACTATAAACTCATGTAACTTCACTGATGCTCCATCTGTAGTTACTACAGCCTCATTATTTGTAAATCTATGGTTTAGACAACTTCCTAAAATTTTAAAAGACTATTTAGACTCAGAGAAATCCATACTTCCCTTTTTCCTTAATGAAAAATATATCTTGGAACACAAAGTGTATTTCTTCAAATGTAATGAAAAGTTAAAAGAAGCAAGCTGCTAGAGTAGAGTGGCTTCCCTGGGATAGCAAAGGATCCACAGAGGATAAATGCATAAATCAGAAGCTAGAGGATCTGCTTGTGATACAAGAAGAAATCTTGTAAACTACCAGTTGTCCCAGTCAATATTAGTCTCTTTTAATGAGAAAATTTCATGATGTTTTATAGAGAAATGTTTGCAAAATCACAACCCTGTAAAATGTCATGTCATATTCCTTGTGACTTTGGAAAATGTCATGAAGTAAGCTATACCAGTAGGGATCTTAATGCTTCCAATAAATGTCTCTCATGGAGAGGGAAGCAGATATTTACTATTGCTGTGGAGCTACAGGTCATGAAACATAAAACAGCTGGTTGAACAACAGAAGCAGAAGACCCAAACTATTCGCAGCAGCTGTCCGTGCTCATGGGTAGAGTCCAGAACTGACCTTATTACTAAATCACTGTCTCACCTTAGCAAGTTATTTCACCCTCTGGGGAACCTGGATTCCCTCTCAGTGGATGCTGGGATAATTGTAACAAACTCCTGAGGTTTAGGAAAAAAAGGTCAGTGATTTTGACAACTAAGGGACCTCAAAGCATTCTTTTCCTTTAGACAAGTTTTGTTTCGTTTTCTTTTTTTTAACTTCATATTTAAAACTTTGTTGGTTAAATGCTAAATAAAAGGTTTATGATTCTATGAAGGATTGTTCATGGTAATATATCATTTGGTCTTTTTTTTTCCAATGGCTATGGTTTAAAATTCAGTGTATACCTACTTAAAAATATTTTTTAAATATGAAGAAAATAACACTCATAGTTTGTCAGCTTGGAAATAACCACTACTAACTTTTGGTGAAGTGGTAACTTTGATGTGGTTCTTTTTATTCTGCTTATATAAATATGCAAATGAGTATATACTGTATTATGTTAGTAAATACATAGTTATGTATGCTGATTTATGTTAGCATTATATTGTAAACATTTCCCCATATCATCAGAAAGTCTTCATATAGAAAATTTTAATGATTACATAATACTTCCATCTATTAAAAACGGTATAATCTATTAATCATTCTATTATATTAGGAGAAAAATGTTGCATCTACATTCCCATGTTTTTGCCATTATAAATAAAACTGATAAAAAATGTACATACAGGGTATTGAAGAAGACAATTGGTAGCATTCATTTATTAAAAATCTTAAAAGCAAGCCGGGCGTGGTGGCACACGCTTGTAATCCCAGTACTTTGGGAGGCCGAGACCGGAGGATCCGGGTTCGCGGCCAGCCTCAGCTCTCTCTCTCTGTCTCTCTCTCTCTCTCTCTCTACCTAGTGAGGCCCTCCGCAACTTCGTGAGACCTGGTTTCAAAATAAAGTATAAAAAACTAGGGCCGGGGCTGTAGCGCAGAGGTAGAACGCCCCTGCGTTCAATCCCCAGTACCACAAAAAAAAAAAAAAATCTTAAAAGCAGCCGGGCGTGCTGGCCCATGTCTGTAATCCCAATACTTGGGAGGCTGAGTTAGGAGGATCACAGGTTCAAGGACAGCCTCAGCAACTTGGGAAGACTCTCAGCAGCCTAGGGAGACCCTGTTTCCAAAATAACAACAAAAGGGATGGGAGTGTAGCTTGGAGGTTTAATAATGCCCCTGGTTTCAATCCCCAGCAACAAACACACACACATTCACACAATCTTAAAGGCCCTCTAAGAAGAGATAATAGACCAACTAAAGAGGTGACAGGAGTAATCAATCCCCAAACAATGAGATTCTTCACACCTTTGATTTGTCTTCCTACTGATACTTGGAATATGGTATACACCAAATGATGATTGATATTTTTGACACTTATCAGAATATAATCATTCCTATGTGTATACACACACGCATATTTACTTCAAAGTCATATTTTTAAATAACTTCTAATAAGACTTTAGTAAAAACAGGACTGCAGTTCCTTTGTCTACCACAACAAACATATCAATTGGGATAGCCCTGCCAGTGACAAACATTTGTTTCAAACATGGAGCCAGGCCAGGTTGACATTCCTGAAATAGGGCAACAAGGAACCACACAAAAAAGGTGTACTATGATAAAACTTCTGCACAGTAGATTATTAAGTTGGTTTTTCAAGCAGGTGAAACTCGTTCAATTAGCTCTTTGTCTGGAATGTTCCATTTCTTACCATGCAAGCAAAGGCCCTTTCAACCTCTGCATCTTTCAATCAATACCACATAGTTCCTCCAGCTATTTGGCATCCTTCACCTGGTGTTTTCTTTTTTTTTTTTTTTTTTTTTTGCGGTACCGGGGATTGAACCCAGGGGCGTTCTACCTCCGCGCCACACCCCCGGCCCTATTTTTTATACTTTATTTTGAAACCGGGTCTCACGAAGTTGCAGAGGGCCTCACTAAGGAGAGAGAGAGAGTGAGAGCGAGAGAGCGAGATAGCCGAGGCTGGCTGCAAACCCGGATCCTCTGGTCTCCGCCTCCCAAAGTACTGGGATTACAAGCGTGCGCCACCACGCCCGGCCGGTCACTTGGTGTTTTCAAAGACTGTCATTGTGGAAAATGTGGCACCAAACTTAGACAAACTGTTTCAGGATCACTGGTCCAACCTCCAGTTTCCAATTGGTTAATTATCATGGAGGAACGATTCCCAGAATTTTCTTTTTTTCAGCAAAGATACATTTTTCCCCCTCCTGGGGGTGATTTTGAGGGGTGGCTAAACAATTCAGCGTGCACTAAAATCTAATTTTATCCCCTGCCGTTGGAGTAGCAGAAGCTCCTTTTCCCTGCATTGAGGATGGAAGGCGTCAGAGTGTCGACCTGGCCAATTTCCCATTGATCCCATCCTCTTCAATGGGACAGAGCAGGGAGGGCAAACTGACCTATGGAAACCTCTGGCTCTGTGCCCTCAAAGTCCGGGTGTCAGTTTTCAGGCTCTGCCAGACTCCGTGCCCAAGGCCAGGGGTGCTCAGTCAAATCTATCCACTTCAATTAAAGGCTAGAGAGTTGGGAAGTAAAATAATCAATTTTGCAGGCTAAACTCAATCATCCTGTCGACACTTTATCTTTGCTCCGGACATACTTGTTCAGGGTATGTTTAATGCAACTCTCGTGGCATTATTCACCAATGACACTTCTGGTGAGAGACTGATCAAAGCTACTTTGTAAAAGTTATCAGGCTAACAAAGAGTAGAAGTTTTTATATACCAGCGTGTATATACATATATTATATTCAAATATCTCTATGTAAAACATGTGTGTGGTGTACAAAATATCTTCATGCTAAAACATTGATTATTTGTCATTTAAAGATCTCCATGATCGAAGTCAAGCTCCATCACTAAACCCATTAAATTATTTTCTCATGTGTAGCCAATGCTTCAGTTATATTTGTTGATCACCAGCCTTCCAAATATTGCTCTTTTTACTTGCACGAAGATATGGAATTTTATTAATGCCTTTTCCTTTAATAGTGATGCTTACAACCATTAACTACAATAATGTCTCGTCATTTATTGGGTAATTATGTGTGCCAGGCGGTGCACTTAGAGCTGCCCATACATTATCTAGTTGGATCCTTAATTCTTTGGAATAAATGAAAATTCTAGTAGATAATTGTGCTCAGCATGCTTACATATTTACCTTGCTCTATTGCCCTTAATGTTTGCATTGCATTCATTGAGAAGTAATAAATCCAGGGACAATGATGAGTCAACACCACCACCTCTCTTGGGCATCTAGCAATGTGTGTGAAACTGAGCCTACATGCGATATTGGGTATAGTAGTGACTTATAATACCATTATTATCTCTCATGTAAATGAATTACCAGATGTTTCATGAGTTTAAATAATTTGACCAATCCAGACATGGTGGCATATGCCTACAACCCCAGTACTTGGGAGCTGAAACAGGTGGACCACAGGTTCAAGGCCAGCCTCAGCAACTTAGTGAAGCCATCAGCAACTTAGTGAGACCCTGTTTCAAAATTAAAAAATAAAATAGTGCTGGGGGGGGGTGTAGCTCAGAGGTAGAATGCCCTTGGCTTCAATTCCCAGTACCACAAGAAAAAAAGGTAATTTGACTAAAAATCACACAATTTGCATTTATGAGAACTGGGCCTCAAATTTGGTTTTGTCTGAATTTGCCTCTTCTGCCTAAACGCATCACCAACAGATCTCCATGGCTGATTTATACCAAACATGACCCATGCTTACTTTAGAGCTATTCTTTCCCCTCTGGGCACATTGCTTCAGAAGGTGTATTCTCAATCCTGAGATCTCTTTATCACTTAGATTTGTGTGTTCAACGCTATGGTTATCACCACCATGCAGGCTAATGTCTTCATTGTGTCTTATCTGGGCTAGTTCCTGGATTTTCTATCTCTGATTCCCTTGTGCTCAGTCTAGTCTCCACTACTCCATTATGCTGTATTTCTTCATTATAAATCTGCTCATGACCCATCAAAGTATCTTAGCTACCACCATGATTAAAAGGTCTATTGTGAGATGGCTCTTGTTCAGCTATCTAGACTTATTTCTTATTCTTCGATCTTTTTCATTTTAATAGAAAGAAATCCTGACCGACATGGATTCCAATAGTACACAAAGGATGACTTTTGTTTCTAGTTTATCTTCAGCAACTAAACATTAAGACAAACTATATGAAACTGTGGTTTTTAGGCACTGGACAAAAGGCAGCTCAGAGACAGGATCTATGAGAGAAGGAAAACAAATTAGGCACATCCTGCAGTTACCTGGAGCTTAGCGCATGGAAGATTTCCAGGTACAGTGAAGAGAAGAGAACCCAGAGCGAACCTTGGCCTCCCTGAAGGAAGAAGATGCAGTCGATAGTTCTGGAGGTATCGAGGTGACCAGGTTTCACAGAGTGGAGTTCTAGAGAGGATGTGGGCGTATATCCATATGAATGGATATGGACAGGAGAGAGCTGAACAACGAGAGAGCTGTGATGTGCAGGGGGTCCTCTTCAAACCTCCATCTGAGCACTGAGCAGAGCATCTAGGTGAGGAGCTGCCAGAGGCTGGAGAAAGGACCACCTGGAAGGAACAGCTGGAACAATCCTTGGAGCTCAAATAGTTTGTGCTTCTACCAACCACACTGAAAATAGCTAGCTAGCTACCTAGGTAGGTAGGTAGGTAGATAGACAGACAGACACATAGATAAAAACCTTGTGAATACATAGAGTATCATGTCAAGTACAAAAAAAAAGAGCGTTGCCTCAGTAGTGGGGTAAAATGAACCTTCACCTAACGGCTGATCTGACCATGGCAAACACAGCTGACAAGCAAACCTTGAAAGGTACAACTGTGTTTAAGTAAATTACCTGCATCCCAGAACAAAGCCTAAGTATATTTAAAGGAATAAAAAAAATCCATCCCAACAAAGTAAAATTCAATGTCATCCTTCCAGTAAGATATTAGACGTGTAAAGAAACAAAAATGCCTCTTAAAATGAAGAGCAAAATCGAGAAATAGAATTGGTCCCAGGTGTTATCTAGATAGCAGAAATGGTAGAAAAGGTAAATAAAATGGGTATAATAAATTTATTTCATATGTTCAAGAAGGTAGAAGAATATAGAGACATATTAAGAAAAACATGTTGAAGATGTAAAAAGAAGACTCAAATTGAATGTCTAGGGGTAAATATATACTATTTGATATTAAAAATATACCAAGTGGCATTAACACCAAAGAAGAGATAACTAAAATTCAAGTCAGTAGTAGACACTATTCAAAATGAAATGAAAAGAGAAAAAAAAAAACAAAACAACAACAGGAGTGCTGGAGAAAACTTTTCGGTGGTACAATATTTACATAATCAGAGACCCTAAAATATGAGGAGGATCATCTTTGAAGAAAAAACAGCTAAACATTTCCAAATTTGATGAATATTATTAAACTACAGATTAAAGAAGCTTAACAAACCACAAATTTAAAAATCATGAAAAAGATTACACGAAATCACAGCATAACCAAAATATTTAAAAAAGAAAATCTTAAAATATCCAGAGAAGAAAGAGACCTTGTATATAAAGAGGAACAAAGATGACATTCGAAACAGTAGGAGCTAGAAGACACTGGTGCCACATTATTCAATTACATGCAGGTTTGGTGGAGGGGTTGTCAACAAAGAAAGCCATACAGGGCGAATAGATCTTTCAAAAATGAAGGCAAAATAAAGAGTTTTTACACAGACAAAATCTGAAATAATCCTTCAACAGTAGATCTGCATTACAGGAAATGTTAAAGAAATTCCTTCAAACAGAAGGAACATGAAACCAGATGGAAACTGGAATCCATGCGAGAAATGAAAAAATCCAGAACATGGTGAATATATAGGCAGATTAAATATGTTTTCCCTTATTTTTCAAAGTTTTTTTAAGAACACTTAATCTTTAACAAATGTTGGTGAGGATGTGGGGAAATCGGGACTCTTCTACACTGTTGGTGGGACTGCAAACTAGTTCAACCACTGTGGAGATCAGTGTGGAGATTCCTCAGAAAACTGGGAATGGATCCACCATATGATCCGGCTATTCCACTACTGGGTATCATACCAAAGAGATTGAAACTAGAAAACAACAGTAATATATGCATACCCATGTTCATAGCAGCACAATTCACAGTGGCCAAATTATGGAACCAACCTAGATATCCATCAACAGATGAATGGATCACAAAATTATGGGAAATACACACAATGGAATTCTACTCAGCAATAAAGAACAAAACAACAGCATTTGCAAGAAAATGGAAAGATCTGGAGAGCATTATGTTAAGTGAGATTAGTCAATCACAAAAAATGAAGGGTCATATGTTTTCATTAATATGCGCAACTTAGGGAGTAGTGGGGACACAAAAGGGACTCCAATGACAATGGAGAACCCTCTGTGGTGCAAGGGAAGGGGTACAAGGGAAGGGGAAGGGTAAGAAAGTAGTGAATCCATGGAATTACTGTCATAAACAATGTGTATATATGAGATTATACCAACATCATTCTCAGGGCTACATGTGGGGAGGAGGCAGGGGGGGGAGGGACACCAAGAGCTGTGTGCATGTATGTGAACAACAAACTGATACTCCTTGTGATGTGAGACTACAATGCACCAATAAAAACATAAAAAATTAAAAAATAGTATATGACTTATAAATATTTAGAAGTAAAATATATGGCAATAGTCCAAAGGCCAGAGAGGAAAAATGAAGGAACACTTTTGTGAGGCAAAAGATAACTATTTTAAACATTAATGCAACCACTAAGAAGAAAATAAAAAGTGCTATTGCCAATAAACAAAGGTGATCATTTGCATCTTTAAAAATATATCCAATCCAATAATACATTCTGTTATCCTTTTTCTTTTTCTCTCTCTCCTTTATTTTCTCATTGTGGTGCTGGGAATTGAACCCAGAGCATTCTACCTCTGAGCTACACCCCCAGCCCTATATTATTTTTCTGTCTTAGAACAGGGTCTCACTAGATGGCTGAGGGTCTTGTTATGTTGCCAAGGCTGGCTTTGAACCTGAGAGCCTCCTGTCTCAGCTTTCCAACTACTGGGATTACAGATGTGCACCACCGCACTCAGCTCTATTCTCCTTTTTTTCAGTGCCTGTTAATATATATTGTCTCTGACTTTTTCTGTTTCAGAATATTTGTCAAATTCCTACATTTTTTGAAGATCAGCTCAACTAATGCCTTCTCCAGGGAACTTCTTATGATGCTTCCCAGTCATACATACTTTTAGGAAAATAATATGCTCTGAGTTTATTATTGCTTATTTTCATTTCTGATTCATCACTAGAATTTAAGGACAAAAGTAATGAATTTTCATGTCTCTGTCTTCAGCAAACAGTATACCCTTGCCCCATAGTAGGTCCTGAGAAAAGGTTTATCAAATGAATGAAAAGCCCATATTCAATGCTTTTATTAACTCTAATTTCCCTTTGGGTTTCACTATCCTAAGCATATTGACCTTCTTGACTCAATTTGTTGGGAGACTAATAACCCAGGTTAAATAATAATTATTACTCCTGAGATCATGACATACAAATATTTCAATAGTAAAATAATAACACTAGCTTCGAGGAAAGTCGATGCTATTATCTTGTTTCAAAAAAAATCCAGGATATCTTTGAGAATTCCTACTATTAACATGATCTGTAAAATCCTTCCCTGACAAAATTCTGTGAGTTTCCACTGAAATGGTCCCTTTTCATAAAGTTTTTTTTAGTCTCTACAAATACAAATAAGCTTTTACCTCTTCTAAACAACCTGGTCCTTTGCATTTCCATTTGAACATTAGGTATGGTATTTTTGGATATAAATGACTTCTTTGTGCTTCTTATCTCTCTTCCTAGACTACAAACTCCTTTAATTTTATTCATTCATTCTTCCCTCCCTGAAACATATTGTCAACTTTAGTATAAGTTCAATCATCATCTTAAAGAAATGAGTAAAAACATCTTTTTTCTTTTTTTTTTTCTTTTTTTGCGGTACCGGGGATTGAATGCAGAGGCGTTCTACCTCCGCGCTATGCCCCTGGCCCTATTTTTTATACTTTATTTTGAAACCATGTCTCACGAAGTTGCGGAGGGCCTCACTAAGTAGAGAGAGAGAGAGAGAGACAGAGACAGAGAGACAGGGAGAGAGAGAGAACGAGAGAGCTGAGGCTGGCCGCGAACCCGGATCCTCCGGTCTCCGCCTCCCAAAGTACTGGGATTGCAAGCGTGCGCCACCACGCCCAGCTGAGAAATGAGTAAAAACAATCAGAATACATTATGCATGATTTTGACAAAGTTTGTTACAAATGGAACAATGGGGAGGTATTGAGCTCAGATCTGCATAGGGAGAAACTGAGGCTTAGAGAGATAATAGCAACAAAATGTCTTTGTAAAATGTTTCAATCCAACATATATAATTCCATATCTATATTACAAAATTCTACAAGGATATTTTTACTTGAGTCTTTTCAATAAGAAGTCAAATTTCTGTTTTCACTTTTTGTTTTATTTTTTCTTGAAACGTATTTCTAATGATTTTATTAGTAACCCATAGCCTTTATCAATCCACAAATCATTCTGTTATTCATTTACTCATGGATTGTTTTGATAAATATTCATTGTGGACACTCCACAAGCAAGGCATGGTACTACAAAAGATTGAAGATAAAAAAGACAGATAAAAGTCATAATTCCTAGCTGGGTATGGTGGTACACACTTGTAATCCCAGTACTTGGGAGGCTAAGACAGACAGGAGGATTGCAGATTTGAGGTCAACCTTAGCAACTTAGTGAGGCCGTCAGCAACTCAGTGAGACCCTGTTTCAAATTAAAAGTAAAATAGGGCTGGGATGTAGTTCAGAAGTCGAACACCCCGGGGTTCAATCCTCAGTAACACACACACACACACACACACACAAAGAAATCATGATTTCTGCTCTAAACTGGCTCCCAATGACAGAAAAAATGATATAAACAAAACATTAAGTGGCGTATAATTCCTGAAAGATAGAGGCATGCTCCAGACAGGCAAACCTACCCAGAACAAGGAAGAGGCCAACAAGAGCATCCTGGAGGGCATAATCCCTGAAATGAAGCATGAAGGAAAGGAACCAAGCCCAAGGTAGTCCACGTTAGGGAGCAAGCATAAAGTATAATAGTAGAATATCAAGAAATGGGCCTGCAAATGTAGTAAAGGACAAACAATGGAGAACCTTTTTGTGCATAGTAACAGAATTCAACTTTATTCTCAATATCACTGTGTTAGTCGGCTTTCAGTTATGACAACAAATACCTGAGATAAATCAACTTATAAAGACAGAAGGTTTCTTTGGCTCAGTGTTCCAGAGGTTCCAGTCCATGACCTATTGGCTCCGCTGCTTTGGGCATGTGACAAGTCAGTACATCATGGTGGGGAGTACATGGTAGAGCAAGCTGCTTACCTTATGGTAGAGAGAGAGGGAGGGAGAGAGAGAAAGGGGTAGGGTTCTACTGTCCCCTTCCGGAGCACACACCCAGTGACCTAATTTCCTCTAACCACGCCCCACCTTTTAAAGGTCCTAACACTTCTCATTAATGACATGAGCTGTAGACTAAGTATTTACCATACAGTCCTCTGGGGAACACACCTCCAAATCATGATAATGGTAGAGAACTGCCAACAAAGTGCTGTAAGTGAATGATGTGTAATTTTGCATTAAATAAAATCAGTGGGTTATAGGGAAGATGTGTTGTGGAGAATAAGATTCCAACGTGAAAGCCAACGACCTTGTATTGGGATTCGTTTTCCCAATCAGGAAAATGAGGATAAAAGAGAGACGGTTCCCAGTGCTGGTAATCTATGATTTTTCTAAATATAATGTCTTCTTTGACACTGGCTGAGGGATCCCAGGTAAGGCACTTTCTTTCTCAGAGCCTCTAAATTTCATCATCTCTAAAATGAGGGATTTGGGCAAGGCAATCTCCGAGGTCTCCTTTCACATGAACAATCCACAGTCTTAACACCATTTTATTTCTCTCCGGTAATAACAAAGGTGTTAGAGTGTGTAAAACGATGTTCAATAATTTTGCAATTAAAAAAATAGAGGAATATTGCACTCAGATGTCTACTCATTTCTAGCAATTAGAAAGTAATTATATGGCAACTTTTTAAAGTCTCCCCAACCTTGATGGCTCAGCAAAAATCATTAATTTAAACTAAAAATAAACATGTAACCCTCTTTGTGCTCACTTTCTCTTTTACCCTAGTGTGATATCCCCAGTGAGCCCCTCCCCATTTCAGCGAGTGAGAAAATATGCAACGACCCTTCTCTTATTGATTCTTTATTAGAATCATGAGTCTTGTTTGAATAGCAGACTCTGCGGGTGACTGAGGGTTCCCGCTGCCTGCTGGGTAATTAAGCCTGGGATTATGAAAGCTGGAATTGCTTACTCCTGCCCTGGATCTCCTCGAAGACCATCACAGCTGACCCAGGGCTGTGGTTACTATATTTTTTCAAATGCAAATGGTATATTCATCATTCACCAATGGGACAATACCTAAGTAGGAATTTTCAGAAATATGAAGCTCTGGAGTGCCCTGAGTTACCTGGGTCTGAGTCCAGCTCCACTTTTTGCTAGGAATATGGTCTTAGCATGACAGTAAAACTCAGCCCATCACTCAGAAAAATATGAATAATAATGTTAATGCCTCCATAATTTTGTGAATAGAAAATAAGATACCAACCATATTTAAGTCTGCAAACACCCTATTCTATAATCTGTTAATTTTCACCTTGCTTGACTTATTCTTTTTACTTTGGCACCTTCTAACACACTGTATGGTATACTTATTGATTAGTTGTATGCTTTGTTTATTTCTGCCTTCACATGGGATATGAGATTTATGAAAGCATGTTTGCTTTGTCCAACAATTTATCCCAAATGCCCAGAACATTTCACGGCATGTAGTAGGGACTCATATTGAACAAATACATTAATAGTGAATTTGAAGTTGAATATCAGTACTGAATGAATGTTAAATTAGATTATTGTCATTGACATCTACATCATTACCACAAAATTCTATGTAATTTGCTGCTTTTTGTAGTTGACAAGAATTGCCTTATTGACCCATCTTTCCACCATACATAGCATTCAAGATTACATTAATAAGAGATGATGAGCCAGGCACAGTGGCCCACACTTGTAATCCTAGCAATTTGGGAGGCAGAAGCAGAAGGACTGCAAATTTGAGGCCAGCCTCAGTAATTTAGTGAGACCCTGTCTCAAAATAAAAAGGGCTGTGAATGTACATCAGTGGTAGAGTGCCCCTGGGTTTCATCGTAGTACAGAGAGAGAGAGAGATTAAAGTCAGATGTTGGTTTGGTTTCTACTGGACACACCTGCTTGATTGCCTGTGGCACCAGGTACTCAGCCACATGCTGGGGGAACAAAGAAAAAGAAATCTAAGTCCCAGACTTAGAAGCTCTCACACAGGGTAGTGATTATTGTCTTGCAATTAATGAACTGAATCTGAAGCCGCTAATGAATTTATTCCTTATCTAATCATGTCACCTGTGTTTCATCCACACACAGATAAATGGTCTTTTTCTCTCTTCCTTCCCCTACCTACAACTCAGGAGCTGCAAGGAGACCTTGAACAACACCCACAACTTAGGTTGATGCCCTTGGCAGTAATGAGCAAGGGCAATGAGAATCACTTGGGGAACTTCTCAGATAGGGGAGAACCTGGCCCAAGAACTTCTGACTCAATAGGTCCTGTAGTTTGAATCTAGAATTTCCTTCAAAGGCCCATGTGTTAAAGACTTGTTTCCCATAGTGCCAGTATTGAGGGTGGTGGAACCTTTAAGAGGTGGTGCCTAGGGGGAGATATTTAGGTGATTGGGGGTTGGGACCTTGATAGAGATAGTGGGTCTCCAGCCTTTCCTCTGTTCTGCTCTATCACAAGCTCCCCACATTATGTGCTGCCTTGTCATGGGCCCCAAAGCAAGCCAGTTATGGACTGGAACCCCTGAAACCATGAGCCAGAATAAATGTTCTCTTTTGGAAAGTTGATTATCACAGTTATTTGTTGTAGGGATAGAAAGCTAATTAACATAGTAGATCTGAGATGGAGCCCAGAGCTCTGCATTTCAATAAGCATTCCAAGTTTTTCTGTTCCTTGGTATGGGTATGTACTGCTCATGCTTCCTAGCACCTTATATAACATCCCTGTTAAGAAGTCATTACATGCTCTTAATACAGTTTTTCAAATAAAACAAACCCTCTAAATCATTGTTTCTCCAGGTATAGTCTGTAACCTACCTGGATATTCTGATCTATGCAAGCTAGTAAATCATCAACATTTTTTAATCCTTAAAATATAAAAAATGGTTCAGATTTTCACATCAACTTGCAATTTTTCCCAAAATGCATGATTCTGAAGAGAAGATCTGGTGGCCTCATAAAATCTATCTACAGTGCATTTGGCCAACATCCGGAAGGCAAAGTTCTCATTCCAATCAGCAAAAGGCTACTATTGCCATATTTATTTTTAATTTAACTAATGATATCATTTTTAAATGGCACATATTTACATAAAATATTTTCTCAAATATGTCATAAAATATGCATGGGCAGTGGCAAAATATTTAAATTTTTAGTGTGTACCTCATACAAAAATGCTCATATCTATCCACTCATGTGTGTGTGTGTGTGTGTGTGTGTGTGTGTGTGTGTGTGTGTGTTAGTGGGGATAAAACCCAGGGCCTTGCACGTCAGGCCAGTGCTCTACACTGAGCTACACACACAGCCTTTTAATTTTATTTTTCAATACTTTTATTGGTACATTGTAATTATATATCATAATGAGTTTCAGAGAGATAGAAACATATATGCACACAGCACTTCTTATATTTCCCTCCAGACCCCACCTTATTCCCTCCCCCTCTCTGACCATATTATTAAGATTGGTATTGATAACTTCATATGTATACTTAGCATTATTTGAAATGTTTCCTTCATCCACTCTCCCTTTGCCCTCCCCACTTACCTCCCCTGTCTCCTTCCACTATTCTACTAGTCTCTCTCCTCATTTATCTGAAGTCTCTTTTGTTTCCCAATTTCTCTCTAGCTTCCACATATGAGAGAAAACATATGACCCTTCACTTTCTGAGACTGGCTCATCTCACTCAGCATAATATTCTCTAGTTCCACCCATTTTCCTGAAAATGACATAATTTTTTTTCTTTTTTATGGCTGAGTAAAATTCCATCATGTATATATACCACAGTTTCATAGTCCATTCATCTGTTGACAGATACCTAGGCTGGTTAATTTTATTTTTGAAACATGGTCTCACTAAACTGCTAAGACTGGCTGAGAAATTGTAATCCTCCTGCCTCGGCCTCTCAAGTGGCTGGGGTTGCAGATGTGCACCACCATGCCTGGCTTCATATACTCATTTTGTTGTTGTTGTTGTTGTTGTTAAATATTGAGTCCCTGCTATGTGTCAGTACTATTATATACTCTAGGGATAGAATCTTGAACAAAAAAGATAAAGCTCACCTTCAAGAGACCTTTATTCTGGTGGAGGGGTGGATAGTAAAGACATAAGCAAGTGAATAACATAGTGCCAAACAGTAATGAAGGCTAGGAACACAAAGCGAGGGGAGGGAACTAGACCGTGATGAGATGCTACTTTACAGAGCGGACTGAAGGAGGGCCTCTTGGAGAAGCGGGCAGTAGTGCACAGGGCTGACTGTAGGGAGGCAAGAATGAACTGGAGATGAGTTGGGTGTCCGTCCCAGCAACAGGTAACGCATGCTACTGTGCCACCTGAGGCCACATCAGCTTGGAATAAAGTGATAGAAGGCTTGGATGAAAACAGGATACACTTTGGGAGGCAGGACGCTTGCAGGTACCTGTAGTGAGGAAGAAGAGAGGACTCAAGAATATCTCATGCTGTGGAATGTAGAAATAAAGCTAATTAACATATCCATCCATTCACATAATTATTTTTGTGATAACATTTAAACTCTACTCTTTGAAGATGCAGTAGCTCACACCTGTAATCCCAGTTCTTGGGAGGCTGAGACTGGAGGATCGCAGGTTCGAGGCCAGACTTAGCAACATTGCAAGGCTGTCAGCAATCTAGAGGGATACTGTTTTGAAATAAAAAATAAAAAGGACTGGGGGTGTAGTTCTGAGGTAGAATATCCCTGAGTTCCATCCCAAGTAACACACATACACACACACACACACACACACAAAATCTACTATTTGGGCAATTTTCAAGTGTACTATGTATATTATTATTAATTATAGTCTTCAAGCTTTACAATGGGTCCCCAGAATTCATTCTTCTCATCTGACTGAAACTTTGTACCCTTTAACCAACACTCCCCATTCTCCAAGTGACCATCATTCTACTCTCTGATTCTGAGTTTGTTTTTTTTTTTAATTCTACATATTAGTGAGATCATATATTTATCTTACAGAGTTAAAGAATTTGAGGAGAGAAACTCAATAATTTTATTTTAGATATTGTCACTTTGACTTGACTCTGATCAGGTAAAGTACACACACACACACACACACATACACACACACACACACACACACGTTTCTACCTGGGAAATCTGTACTCAATTCCCTTATTACCTAATTATTGCTTGTGTATCTGCTATTATTCTAATCTGTATGCTGCTAATTCCAAATTTGAGTCCAAAGATGTTAGAATCTCAATATTTATCTGACATTTCAAACATGAAAGAGAAGTATGTGAGGAAATTATTCTTTTAATCACTAAATGAAATAAGGTAAGTACCTAAGGGGGCAGGACTGCAGTGCCCACTGAGCAGAGAAGGGTGTAGAACTGAGCAAGAAAGAGCATGACTCAGTGGTACACAAACAGACAGACAGTTCCTGGACCAGTAGCACTGAACCTGGCATCTCAGTTTCCTCTGCTCTTAGCAGACTGTGTGGTCGTTGGGACATGTAGCCCAGTCCTCCCAGAGGCTTGTTACCCTTACCTTCACAGGGAGAGTCCTGGAATTGACCATAGAGCTGTGTGAAGCATTTGTGCCAATACCATCCAGCTAACATGTGAAGAATAAGTGTCTGAGATGTGTCCCCATGACACAACAGAGACATTCCAAGGTGTTCATATAAAGTTCAAACATTTCATATCTGAAAACCTCTGTCCAACTCTCCACAACCTGCCAGAATCCGAGCTTACTCCCAGTCGCAGGATCGCTTCAGTGTGTTGTCTCTTCCTCTCCACTCCCCCTTCCCAGCCAACCTTAGGCCATCACTGAAGGTTTCTTATCATAACTTCCCCTGTGCACAAGTTTAAAAATTAGATGGGTCAAACGTCATTCAGAGTGATGTTGTTTTTCCATAAGACAGATAGGAAGGAGTGACATTCCCATCTGTACTGATGACAGTCTTCAGTCAAACCTAAGTGGTAATCATACCCTGGATCAGTCACTTTTCCAGAAGGTTCTATGTTACAGTCACTGCAGTTGGTGATTCTCTTTTACCTTCCACAACAATTCTGTGACATAAGTGATTTTTGAAGAGACAGGCTTATCAAGTGGAGTATTTAGTGAAATTTGTACAAACTACCCTGGGCTCTTTCTCTCAAAGGCAAAAATCACAAGATAACTTGTCCAGACAAATATTTCTATGACCCACTGATATTCAGGTCTGGTATAATTGGTATGACTCAATCTGACATAATTGTTTTACTTCTTCCATCTCCTGACTGGTGAAAGAGCCATCAATGATCATGGCCATTCACTTTTATCTTAGAATGGTATGCCTTTCCCTTTCGCTGGTTTGATATATAGCAATTCTGCAATTGAAAACGTTGGAAGACCATGGAAAAAGGGGGACTTCAGTGCTGTTCATGGGGTTAAGGTATCAGTAACATCTGAATTCACCTGAACATATTTATTTCAATGCTTATAGCTCAGTGCTTGTACTACATGTCACAAGATTCTGTGAATTGATTATGCTACCCTAAGATAAGATCACTGAGGACTGAGATCTGGAAATTACAAATGATAACTCCCCTAACTTTTCTCAGGAATGGTCCAACTTCTTGGCACCAATTTGAGATTTCTAGGTGAGGGGAGAGAGCCAAAATCAGAGAAAGGTTATGCAAATCATGCATGGGGACAAAAGATTTGGGACTTTAAAAAGTGCCCTTTGCTGGGTGTGGTGGCACAGGCTTATAATCCCAGTACTTGGGAAGCTGAGACAGGAGGATTGCAGGTTCAAGATCAGCCTAAGCAACTTGGTGAGACTCTCAGCAACCTAGCAAGACTGTTTCAAAACAACAATTTTTTTTTAAAAAAGGGGGGCTGGTGGTGTATCTCAGAGGTAGAATGCCCCTGGGATCAATCAAAGAAAGAAAGGAAACAAAGGGAGAAAGAAAGAGAAAGAAAGAAAGAAAGAAAGAAAGAAAGAAAGAAAGAAAGAAAGAAAGAAAGAAAGAGAAGTGCACTTCTTTGAGCTACCTGGACTATATCCATGTAGTCAGTGGACATCTGTGAAACCAATAATTATGTCTGATATTCCATAGCCCAAGGTATCCTCATGCCAGAGCAAAAAATATGCTTCACTATTATTGTTGATATTTTAAAATAATTTCCAGAGCCGGGCATGGTGGCACATGCTTGTAATCCCAGTACTTTGGGAGGCAGAGACCGGAGGATCCGGGTTCGCAGCCAGCCTTAGCTCTCTCTCTCTCTCTCTCTCTCTCTCTGTCTCTCTCTCCCTCCCTGTCTCTCTCTCTCTCTCTCTCTACCTAGTGAGGCCCTCCGCAACCTCGTGAGACCCGGTTTCAAAATAAAATATAAAAAATAGGGCCGGGGGTGTAGCGCGGAGGTAGAACGCCCC
>PVJS01005805.1:0-62591 GCA_004027185.1 Glis glis
GGGAGGGACACCAAGAGCTGTGTGCATGTATGTTAACACCAAACTGATACTCAATGTGATGTGAGACTACAATGCACCAATAAAAACATGAAAAAAAAAAAAGTCCACCTCCCCTAACCCAAGCTTCTAAAGAATCTAAACTGTGCTTTGTATTTGGTGTGTGTGTGTGTGTGTGTGTGTGTGTGTGTGTGTGTGTGTTCGAAATGGGTGTGTTGGAAGTGTGTTACTAGAGATTGAAGTCAGGGGAATTCTAACTCTGAGCTATGCCCCTAGCCCTATTTTATTTTTTATTTGAAACAGGGTCTCTCTAAGTTGCTGAGGGTGATATCAAACCTGCGATCCTCCTATCTCAGCCTCCCAAGTACTGGGCTTACAGGCATGCGCCACCACACCTGGTTTGTATTCTTCTTAAGGACTTCTATCGTGCCTTCAGCTAAAGGTTCTTAAGCACTTAAATTGTGCTCATAAGGTTTTCTTTAAAACTGCATTTGCCCCCCTAGGACCACAGTTAAAATCTGATACCTGGCTGCTTGTCCTACAGAAGAAATAAGATGGATGGCATTCTAGAGCTCGTCTTAAAACTGCGCATTGCCTCGGGCTCTTCGTAAAAACTAGAAGTCTCATTCTCTCCTTTCTTACATGAACTTGCACTGTGGGGTCCCTGGTTGTGCATGAGTCTTTAAGATCTCGAGAAGTAGAATGGGAAACTTGAAACATCTGGGATGGTATGGAGAGAAGAGGGTATAAATGGATCTCATCAATTTAAGCAATTGAGATTGAAGAAAGCAGAGGATAAGAAACTGATTACTGATTATCTTCTCTAAACCAAACTTCACGCTGGCCGTTTCCAACAAGCTGGGCAAGGGAGGTGTTTCAGGTGCAAAATCTAAGGAGGCTCTCGCTCTCGGTGTTGTGCAAGTGCCAGACATAATTTTTGTATCCTCATTTACTTCACTAACGTGAGAAACTTAAGAGGTCTGTATTAACAGCTCAACACATTTGTATACCATCTGAAAACAGAAACACGATTCAACTCCAAAGCAAACCTATACCATAAGGCTGTTCTTAGGAATGCATCACTTCAGGTACACACCTGCGGTGCCCCAGCTATAACTCAGAAATAATTTAGGAGATGATTCTTGGCTTTATAAAGTCATTAATGCTAGGATCCATCTAAGCAATGGAAGTCTCTCTTCCTGTTACCCAGAGAGACTCATCCCAATTCTCTACCTCAGAGGACGCAGCTCTCTCATTTTCAAAGAAGAGAGAACAGAATGAGTACAACCCAGGTATTATGGGGCCCAGTGAGTTGCCAAAATTTACTGAATTTCATAGCATTATAAATGCACGGAGAAGCCGGGCGTGGTGGCGCACGCTTGTAATCCCAGTACTTTGGGAGGCGGAGACCGGAGGATCCGGGTTCGCGGCCAGCCTCAGCTTGCTCTCTCTCTCTCTCTCTTTCTCTCCCTGTCTCTCTCTCTCTCTCTACCTAGTGAGGCCCTCCGCAACTTCGTGAGACCCGGTTTCAAAATAAAGTATAAAAAATAATAGGGCCAGGGGTGTGGCGCTGAGGTGGAACGCCTCTGGTTTCAATCCCCAGTACCGCAAAAAAAAAAATAAATAAATAAAAATAAATAAATGCATGGAGAACCCAGGCTTAGTGATTGAGAGTCCCTGTGCTCAGGAGAGGGTAGAGATTCCAGGCCTCCACCAATCTTCTATTTTCTGGTCTACCAAGAAATCAAGGCAAACTTTAAATGACTTATGGCAAATCTGAGACAGGAGGATATCCGAGGGGCTGGGGTGTCACAAGACCATCTCCTAATTGGGGCCCAAAGGGAATACTTCCATTCAGAACTGCTCGCTTTGTATCCTCCCAGATCTACGTGGGTCTACTCCTGGGGAAAAATCAGGGACAAGGGTAGGATGTGAACAGAATTAGAAAAGCATAACTCAAGCTTAAGTCATTGCCAGACTTGGAAAAATCCTTTGTACCACTTCTAATCTCCTTGTGATGACTCGAAAGAAAGGAAGAGAAGGAAAGGGAGGTAGGGAGGGAGAGAGGGAAGGAAGAAGGGGGCAAATGAGAAAGAAAGTAAGAAAGCATACTCTTCAAAGAATATGGTACTTTTATTTTATTAAAATAGTTACAAAATTGGCCGGGCATGCCTGTAATCCCAGTACTTGGGAGGCAGAGCCAGGAGAATGGCAGGTTCAAGGACAGACTCAGCAATGTAGCAAAATTCTCAGCAACCTAGCAAGACCCTATTTCAAAACAAAAAATAAAAAGGGCTGGGGATATAGTCCAGAAGTAGAATACCACTGGGTTCAGTCCCCAGTTGAAAAAAAATGTTACAAGATTGGAGGCAAAAAGAGTCACCCACATATTCCTGAGAACCCCAACAGTTTGTTGGAGGTGCCCCCTCCAGTACTCTGGTGCCTCTCTTCCATCTGAAGAAGCTTAGTGCCCACCTCTGATCGGCCTCACCCAGGGAGGTGTGGTTCTCACAAATGGCGGGGCATGTATTTTAGGCTGTGGTGTCAGTCCTTCTTAGAATCTTTCTCCTTGACATTGGCAAGGTTCTAGTCAGTGCCTCTCCCAGAAAACTGCCTCAGGACTGGACAGTACACCTGGCTGGATGTCCTGAGCCAGCCAGTTCTGAAAGCTCAGCTCTACAGACAGCTCATAACTCATACTGCATAGTCTTCAGCAGGCAGAACCAGAGCTCAGGAGATGTAATTTAAAAACAATAAATGGAAAGGTTTTTCTTGTGGCAGATTGCAGAGATACTCGTGAAGTGCACAAGAGGGCCTGAGCTGAAAGGAGCTGGATAGCTCCACTCTGCAGAGCCTGCTGTCTGGGACCATCGTGAACAGGGTGAATAGGGCCCGTGATCCGGTTAGCTTGGTTCCCCGGCACAGACACTGGCTCAGACACTGTCACTGGAAGTAGGCAGTTATCTAGGTCAACCAGGGAAGATGTTAGCAAAACAACAATGGCAGGCAGGATGAGACTTCGAGAGAACTTCCCAGGGTCAAGGCTGATAAAAGGATAAAGATGGCCACTGTGTGCTAGGCATAATGGCGCATACCTGTAATCCCAGTACTTGAGAGACTGAGACAGGAGGATCACAGGTTGGAGGCCAGCCTCAGCAATTTAGTGAGACCCTGTTTCAAAATAAAAAGTAAAACATAGATGAGGATATACCTCAGAGGTAGAATTCCCCTGGGTCAATCCCCAGTACCAATAAATTAATTAATAAAGTAAATTAATTTAATTAAAAAGGGCTGGGGGTATAGCACCCAGTACCAGAGAGAGAGAGAGAGAGAGAGAGAGAGAGAGAGAGAGGGAGGACCACTGTAATGGTGATAGTGGTGATAATAACTGACAGTAAATGCTTCTTGAGTTGCATCCTGATGGACAGGAAGGATTTATATAGGCAAGGAGAGAGCTTGTTATGTTCTAAGGAAGGAAAATGACACACAAAAAGGACATGGCGTTTGGAGTGAGAAAAAGAATATTCATCGGACAAAAAAGAAGCCAGCCAATTAAAGTGGAAGTCAAGTTGCATGGGGCGTGTGGGCTGAGTGACAGAGGCTTTTGGCTGGCGGGAAGAGGCTTTTCAAGTTGGCATAGAATGAAAAAGAGAGCAAAGAACTGACAGTGAAGGCAGAGTTCTAGGAAGATCAAGAGGCAGAGGAATGAACAGGAGAGGAGAGATGGAAGGAAGGAGATTGGTGCTTAAAGTTCTTGGGGTGATGCAGGCTGCAAGTGATGAGGGCTGGTTAGGATGGTGATCCTGGGGATGAGTAATTCTTGCCCTAAGATATTTGGGAGTAGATATTTAGCATTCTCTCTGGGCATGTGACGCACATCTTGAAGTAGTGTAGGGTTCTCTATGTGGCACCATGTGGAGATGATGAAGCATTCACTATCAACATCTTTCACCACCACCACAGTGGTGATCTTCTTTATCCTTTTATCAGCCTCAACTCTGGGAAGTTCATTTGAAGACTCATCTTGCCTCTAAGAGGGACACAAGCTAGATCCATTTATTCACCCTACATGGAACTGGATTCAGTTAACGTGCCACCCCAGGTCCACACCCTTGTCTCATTGTACAGCCAGAGTGACCCCAATAATAGTCACAGAGCCCAGTTGCTGTTGCTGCTACCACCACCACAACAAATTGAGGGCACCCCTGGACGGCACTGACCAACAGAGATGCCACTGTGTCTGCAAATGCAAGACTGGACCCATCAGGGCTCTGGCCCTCCCAGACACACCACCAAGAAGTGAGGGGAAGTTCATGCCTCATGGACTGAATTTTGACCAGCAGGGTACAAATACCATCCACCTCTTAAAGGTCCCACCACCTCTCAATACCACCGCCCTGGGGACCAAGCTTCCAGCAGGTGAACCTTGGGGACACAAACCATATCCAAGCCATAATCCACAGTAATTCATAAGGCCTTTCGGAAACGAAGACATAAGTTGCATTGGTTACAAAGCTGTGGCCAGTCCAGCAACGCTTCACCTTGTATCTATTCATCCTCCTTCAAGGCCTCAGTTTCCTTTCGTCCTGACTGTTCCTTCCCTTGGATTGCATATTCCAATATTAAGCGCCTAATGTCTAGGAAGCCCACGGTAAGAACAACAATAAAAATTATTTACTTACATTGTTAATCATCAATTGTATTCTGGTCTGTTCTGAGTATTAGAAAGAGATTAGTGTCCCATGAGAACAACATAGTCCCTGCTTCATGTTTATGGAGTTTTATCCTCGAAGTATATAATTATAAAATGAGATATGTACTCAGGAGAAAAAGAACTCAGCTCTCTGGAGTGTACTGCAAAGGAGCCTGGCCTAGACAAGGTCAGGGAAGGTGCCCTGGGAGGGAATGTTTGCCTTGAGAGATGCAGGATATGTGGGAATTCAGCAGGAGCAAGTCGATGGGGAGAAAGGAGGGCAAGGTGTGTGAATGCGAGAGCAATGCAGTCAGTGTTCACATGGCTGGTGGCTGAGCACTCAGGGAATATCACCCAGAAAGCTGTTTAAAAAGTATACATGCCTAAGCTGGGCATGGTGGTGCATGCTTGTAATCCCAGTCCTTGGGAGGCTGAGACCGGAGGATCGCAGGTTCACGGCCAGCCTCAGCTACTTAGTGAGGCCCTCTGCAACTTAGTGAGACCCTGTTTCAAAATAAAGAATAAAAAATTAGGGCTGGGAGTTTAGCTAGGAGGTAGAATGCCCCTGGGTTCAATCCCCAGTTCTGCCAAAAAAAAAAAAGTATACATGCCTAGTCCCTTCCCAGGCATTGGACACCCCTTGTAAAATGAACTCTGGGGACAGAGTTGCAGGTTTACTGCCTAACTTTGCTCTACTAAATCAGAGTCTTGAGTAGAATATGGGAGACTCTTAAGTCTTTGTTCTGAACCTTGGTCGGGTTTGGAAACCACTGGATTAGATAGCGAGGGGCTCGGCTGAATAAAAAAGGAAAGGCTTGTATCCCGTGTGCCCTTTTCCTGCTGTCTGAAGCCGCTACCTTTCTTCTTACCTTCTATCCCCTTCTCTTCCACAATATCCATGTCCAGCCCCTGCATGAGCTGGCACTCAGATACGCACGTGCGTGAGCACATGCACACACGCGCGTGCACACACACACACACACACGGCCCGCTTCTCCACTTGCTCAGGCCATATTAAGTGCTTCTGTCTGACCCGCTCTTCCCAGCCATGCCCCAGCTGAGGGCCTCTCTTGATCTTTCTCAGCAACACTGGCTCAACCCTCTTTCCCTCAGGACCCTGCTATCTGCTAATCAATACAATTACCAATAGTTACAAGTCAATAGGTGAAAAACATTCCAGATAATCATAGTGATAATTTACTTGTAAGGATATGGCCCTGTTTGGCACCATGGCTTAAAAAAGACATTTTCACCATTGTATCTTGTTTCTTATTTCCAGCAGAACCAAATTATGTGGTATTATCCACACTCAACAGGTGATATATCAACACTGACGAAAGTTAGTGGTTACTCTATCCCCAGGGAACACATTTCCATTTTACAAGGTGTCTCAAATCTCTTTCTCAAAGCAAAGGAGTGGCTGACATTGGATTCATCTTAAGCCAAGCCATGATGGGAAAGGGATGAGGCGATCCGCTGGCGATACTCTGCTGGTAGGAGGAAACTCCTACCATAGCACTCATAGTAGGAGCGACAATGAAGTCTAGGGTTAAGGGCAACATGTCTGTGCTTTTGAATAACAAAACTTGAGTCTGAGACCCAGCACTGTAATTTATTAACTCTGCAGTCTTGGCTTTCTCTGACTCCAGCTTCCTCAATTGAAAATGAGGATAATAGTCATACAGACCTCGTAAGATGAGTGTAAAGCTTAAATGAGATACTACCTTGAAATCACTTAATACGGTGTCTAGCACACACACGAAACCCACTCTTATTGTTATCACTGGACTACAAAGGCAACTGCCTTGCCTTTTGTGAGACAGCCATCAGAAAAGGAAGGCAAATATGTTTGTGTTGGTGGGAGGAAGGAGAAGGGATGGAGCGAAAGGCAGAAAGCCCTGGGCTCTGCACGTGACCGCCTTCTGAGTCCACCGGCCCAGGTAGGCCATTTTCCTACCCTGCCAGAAGGAGAGGAAATTGAACTGTGATCTGGAGAGCTATCTGTTCTGACCATTAGTCAAATACCAGGAGCCAGTTAGACCTAATCGTCTTTGAAACATCTGAAGACCAAACACTTTTTTGGAGGTCAGGCTGTGTTGCTAAAAAAGAAGGCAGAGGTACCTGGGATGAAAATAAAGGCAAATTGGTTAATATAGCTGATCCAAAAATTAGCTTTAGGGGTCTCCTTATGTTGGTTTCTTAATGATGTGAAACGTAATAATGGCTTGGACCATAATAAAGATGAATTACTTTTTTTTTCCTGAAAAATAATGAAAGTTTAGTAAACATCCCAGGTTCATCACTTAATTTATCCCCAGCTCATGAGGAAGAAGAGAGAGAGAGAGAAAAGGAGAGAGAGAGAGAGACCTCCCCCTAGCCCAGCCCCCATTTTTAATATTCCAAGCTATTAGATTTCAATAACCCACACTCCAGCAATGTGTGTCTCATTTCCCTGGACAGACCAAATAGGCAATAACAGCCTCTCGGTTAGAACACTAATGTTGTAATTTAGAACTTCTGTCAAGATGAAAGATCTTTGCTGGGATCCTCAGAGGGCCCACAGCAACACTTCAACCCAGGCCCGGATAATGAAGTTTTCATTATTAAATAAAGATATTTTAGGAATGTCATAAACCATAAATCCATTCTCTTCTATCGCCCTGCGCCACCTTATTGTGTTTATTTCTAGCAAAGGTCCATCCTCTTTCACTTACCCCTATCTCCTCCAAACTTGGCATTTCTTGCCTTTCAACCCCCCCAAAGCCCACTGTGATGCACTTAAGTTGCTATGGTGACAGTAGAGCGCATCTTCTCCCACATTGAGACTCACACGATATAGAAAAGGAAGGTGTGTGTGGAGATGAGTCCCTGCTCCCTCTTCTCGTGGCTCCCTCTTCCCCACTTGTCCTGCCAAGCAGCCGAGAGACTGACTCCAGGCAGCTTTATCACTCCTCCTGGAACTGCTAACATGCACCATCAGGTCTGGCTGTTCCTAAAAATTATGGCACAATCAATTTTTAATGTGAATTTAGTGCTGGTTGGAAGCATTAGACTGTGAGTCCCAGGGAAATGGCTCATCTGTTTACCTATTTGCCAAATGTTGGGGTGCAATTTCCTCAAACCTCACCTGCTTTAGCCTGGCTCTGATCGTGACCTCGAGAAGACAGCCTTATGGGGCCTGTTCCTGCCAAGCTCAGGAAACTCCCTTCCGTAGATCCAGCCCCATGCTGAAGAGCAAAGGCAGACAGTCTCATCTTCCCAAGTGCTTGTGACACTGAGATGGCTCAGAGGACGAAAAGAGCTCAGATGCATCTCAGTGGGCTCCGCGAAGAAGAGAATCCGACCAGCTGAAAGTGGGAACTCTCTTAGCAACCCCCAGTCCACACCTGACAAGCCAGCTGTCTTGAAGTTTCAGGGAAAATTGCCAGTCTATCACAGTGAAGTAAAGGAGCTCACATTTGCACATAACCAAATGTCTCTTTGCTGTGAGTTAGGCCCATAGTCAAAGGAGATAAAGATTTACTGCTTCTTCCTCCTCTGTGTGTGTATGTGTGTGTGTGTGTGTGTGTGTGTGTGTGTGTGTGTGTTTTACTGGGGATTGAACCCAGGGCAATCTCCCACTAAGCTACACCCCAGCCCTTTTTATTTTTTATTTTGAAACAGGATCTCACTAAGTTATCACAGGCTGGCCTTGGAACCTACAATCCTCCTGTCTTAGCCTCCCCAGTACTTGAATTGCAGGTGTGTTCCATTGTGCCCAGCTGAGGATTTATTTCTAATAGTATGATGCTCTAATATGTTCTAAATATGATGTTTTTAGAAAGGGAACATTGATTCATAGGCAAGAAATTAACTTATAACCCATACTTTTGTTTATACCCATGGTCCAAACAGAAGCAAAAAGATTAATCAGAATTTGTAGATATATCCAATGACAAAGATGATGACCCTACATGGCTTCCAGACATCTCTGTGTCCATCACTGGATGATTTGAAGATTTCTTCCATCACAGGAAGATTTGAGGTTGAACAGATTTAGCTCTAAGATACAGAAAAAAATAAAAATAAAAAGCTACTTTGTCATCTGTACTGTTGAATGGGCTCAAGGAAGAGTTGGTCTCAGCAAAAAGTACTCCTTTCTGAAAACATTTGAGAATCCAAATAATGAAGTATATATTACATATATATTAAAGTCTGTCTAGGATCACACTTCAGTTTGGGATATTTATTGGGGGATGGGACACAACAAACTATAGAATGCTATCAAAGCTTGGATTAATTGAAAATAAACTTCCCCTCCCAGCACTAAACAAATGAGGAGCTTTTTGTGTGATAACACTCACAACCCGCCTGTAATAGGTTGCTAAGATTCCACTAATTAAAAAAATCTCATTTGAAGATAGTTAATGGTGTCTGCATTTCTACAAAACACTAGTCAGACTACATTCCTCTGAACTTCAGGGTCTGTGCTGATTACTACTCAATTAGTTTTGATTCAATTCACTGAAGAAAAATGTCCATTTCATTAGTGTGGAGAAATAACCATTGGACAAAAAAATATATTTCTCAGTATTGCTATGGCAACCGGGATGACACAGCTGAGCTCAGAATGTTAATGCCTTTCTGGGGACTATGTTTTTAAGTCAGCATGCGGCCATTAAGTCTTGCTGGGTGGGGGTGCCACATCGCTGCTGTGATTGGCAGGCAGAAGGGTCCAGGAGACTCCAAGAAGGCTGTCTTCCTGCCACTCACGTCCCCTGCCACTCCCCTGTGGGTTGGGCATATCAGCAACTGCAGGGGTTGATTGCTGCTTTGCAAGTCCCCAGGGCCCCTTTCTATGTGACATGCAAAAGTCCAGCCGAAAAGCGAAAGACGCAGCCCATCATCCAGACGTGTTTTTCTGCGTGTTGCCTACTTTGTGGACCTGTGTGACTGTCGCGGTGATGGGATGACTTTTGAGCTCTTCATTAACACATTCCTGCCTGCCCAGGTCGCCCACAGGAACAGTGAGCCGAGGAGGAGCCCGTTGTCAGCGCAGTTCTGAAGATGTGGCGGTCCACCGGGAGAACTCTGCTCCTGGAGCAGCCTGGTTCTCTCTCACCCCACCGGGTATGGAGGCAGAGGGTGGGAAAGCAGAGCAAAGAAACAGACCTGTTTGTATGGAATAGGTGGCAAAAGCACCAATACCAAGAATGATAGATGTGGCCATTATTTAGGCATTAATCAGGGCTGATAACCAAATTAGACCATAACAAAAATTTCACTTAGGAGGCTAAATTTGCCAGGTTAAATGGATAATTGCCCATATTTTCCCTTAAACTGTGTCAGCGTTATTTTAGATTATCAATTAACTGTTAACTGCTGTGTACTTTGTTCAAGGCTCCATGCCTTGGGATACAAAGATTAAAGACATGGGGACCATGCCCGCAAGAAGCAGTTTAGTTGGGAGACAGCACATGAACTAGTAATAAAAACTGCTCTTTACCGAGTCCTGACTGTGCCTGGCAGTGTACTAAGTACTCAAGGTGCCCTCTTTTATTTAATTCCCGTATTTGCACTATGAGGAAGACATCAGCCCCATTTCATAGCCAAGCACACTGAGGCTAGACAATTACTAGCTCAGTTACAGCAAGAAATTGGCAGAACTAGATTCAAAAAGTCTGTTTCCACAATTTCTTCAAATCACCAAGCGCGCTGTCTTGCATGCATACACAAGCAGAAAAGCCAAATAGTGAATGTTCAGCGCCCACTGACTGTCAAAAAAGTAAATACGGGACCCGTAAGCAAAGTAGCAAAGTCTTATTGCATTTAGTTAACTTCCCTTTTAAAATTCAGCTTCAAATGAATGGGCAACACCAGAGCAGCCCACCTCCTTCATTAGCCAGATGTTCCACACATCACCTTCCCGCGCCTTCTGCAGCCACAGGGAGAGAGAGGCAGGCAGGCCACAGTGAGTGCTGCCAGAAGGCAGGGACCAGGAGCTTGCTCTAACACAAGAGAGTGAGCTCACAGTCAATTATCTCATCTTGAGAAAGCCCAGTGCCCTGCCCCGGCTCCCCTCCCTCGGGATCCCGTGCCTCCGAGCGTCTCCATTTTGAATCATCATCATGTCACCATTAAAAATATTTATTAAGCTTCCTCATACATATTGTTCTAGTCATCCCATTTATTCTTGCTCCCTTGGCACACATGTAATTTTCACTCTATTTGTTTGCAGTTGCTTGACATGGTTTTATGTCATCTTTATACATCTTCAGGTACAGTGCTTAAGACATCCAGAAATCTCTGAGTTCAGAGAGAGCATCCCTGCTTGATGGTGGCAATGCCAGTGGGTCTTGGTGACAGGAGACCTCAATTCAGGGGCTGACCCAATGGCTGTCTCTTCCAAATATGATGTGGAGCAAAACAAACGTACATATGTAGTAACTTATAATCAAAAATCATGCTGGAGGTAAAACATAAACATGCAATGGGCACACATACCACTCCATAGATTGACCTGGGTGATCAAGTAGCATTTGTCAAAATGTGTTCTTTCTTCTTTTTTTTTTTTGTACTGGGGATGGAACCCAGGGGTATTCTACCTTTGAGCTACATCCCAGCCCTATTTTACTTCTTATTTTGAAACAGAGTCTCACTAAGTTGCGAGGGCCTCACTAAGTGGCTTCAAATCTGCGATCCTCCTGTCTCAGCCTCCCAAGTACTGGGATTATAAGTGTGTGCCACCACGTCCCGCTCTGGGTCTTCATTTCTGAAGGCTCTCATGTCATATAAAACTTATATCAAATGCATTTGTATGCTTTTCTCTTGTTAATCTGTCTTTGGTTATAGGGTATCATTCATGAACCTAACAGTGGGTAAGAAAAAAAATTACTTCTCTTCTACAGTAGAAAAAAAAAATAGAGGAGGAGATTCTCTGGTCAATTATGTTGTGGAGACGCTGGGTTAAACAAAGTTAATCAAGTTTCTTTACTGCAGGGGTTCTCAGAGCTCTTAGTATGCTAATGTACTATATGATTCTCCAAGTGAGGAGAATGGAAGGAAGTATTATCCATAGAACCATTTTTATCCTGGAGCGTTGAAGGACTGGTGTTTTTGCAAGCTCTGGAAAGCACAGAGCAGGGGTCAATCTTGAGACTTAATCAACACACCTACATCAGAATGTCTGGAAAATGGCAGAGTCAGCTGGGACATTTTGCATGAAGATCCCAAAGTTTCCTGGGAGAAACATTAAGGAGTACATGGGGATGGATATTTGAGCCCAGGAAACGGGAAGTTAAGGCTGCCAAAAAAAAAAAAAGATAGAATTTAAAAGAAGGAGGAGGGGGAGGAGCAAGAAAAATCTGGTCCCAGATCCCAGGAATGGACTACACACTAGTCATCCTGAGAGAGGAAAGAGATAAAGTGGTTTGACCCTATCTTAGCACAGTTATTTTTAATTTTTAGAGAAAGCCTCTGTACAGAATGGGGATGCTTTGAGATATAAAGTCCTGAAAATCTTGATTGAAAAGCATGTGTGTGTGTGTGTGTGTGTGTGTGTGTGTGTGTGTGTGTGTGTGCATGCGCGTTACTGGGGACTGAACTCAGGGGCTCTCTATATTTGAGCTATACCCCCAGGCCTATTTTATTTTTTATTTTGAAACCAGGTCTTGCTGAGGGCCTCATTTAGTTGCTGAGGCTGGCCTCAAACCTTTGATCCTCCTGTCTTAGCCTCCCAAGTACTGGGATCACAGGAGTGCACCATCATGACCAGCAGAAAGGTTTTGCACAATAGACACATTAACCATCTCCCCAAATAGGAAGAACAAGACTCAGCTCTTTAGAATCTCTGTGATTCTCTTAGTTTACACAACATTCACTGTTTCCTGGACCCCACATCACCCCCTTCCTTGATTTTACTCTCTCAATTTGCTAGAGTTAAATAACTAAACTAAGTTTGGCCTGAGAATGCCTCCACACTTGAATCTTTATGTAAAGAACTGCAACCTAAGTATTTAAATTAACAGAAAGCATAACTTCGGATATACACTTCTAACAAATAGCTCAGTCTCAGCCAGTCACAGCCACTGAGCTTCAGTCAATCCCAGGTGGCTGACGGATCACACTGTTCAAATAACAAAACTCAAGATTGGTAACCAACTGTATTGGTCAGGGTTCACTAGATTAACAGAATTCACAGAATGAGTATATTTGAAAAAGAGATTTATCAGATGGGCTTACAGTTTGAAGCAATGTAGTCCCAGGTTCTGACTGCACGTGGAGAGTCAGAGGAACCAGTAGCTGGTAGAGCGGTCTAAGAGCTGGAGTCTTAGGATCGGAGCAACCACTAATTCAGTCCCAGTCCAAGATGTGAAGATCAGGAAGCTCTTTGGAGAAACGATGGTGAAGTTTCAATTCGAAGGGCTGGAGGCCGAGAAGATCAAGAAGCTCTTTGGAGAAACGGCGAAGCCGGCGGCCGACGATCTCAGGCGAGAGCAGATGCGTTTTCCTCGGAAAGAGTCGCGCATTGCTCTATGCGGCTTCTCCCTCTTTTATCTAAGTCCTGCACCTATCAGAATCCTGCTGCCTACATTCAGGGCAGGCTTTCTGTTTAATCTGCTGTTACACACCCAAAGTCACATGATCTTGGGTGTGTCATGATCAGGTCAAGTTGACAAACTAGATTGACTATCACACCAACGGAGCTTTCACTGTACCTTACTTCCATCTCCTGTCTAAAATGCTGCTTGACTACTTCACAGACTGAGGTTCTCTGAACATATTCTGGTTCTGAAGGCTGTGTACATTTGCGAATCATTTTTTTTCTTTTTCGCTCAATCAAATTCTGCAAAACTTAATTTTTCTGAAGTTCTTTTGTAACATTGGGAACAAAATATAGAGGTACAATTCCTAAGTTTCTGAATGTCTAAAAGTACCGTGTTTTACCCTCATGGTTTGTTGCTTATTAGCTAAATCTAGATTTAAAATCTATATTTAAAACTATTTTTCCTCAAAATATTGAATTAGAGTCTGTCGTGGTGGTTTGCACCTATAATCCCAACTAAGGAGGTGAGGCAGGAGATTTGTGAGTTCCAGGTCAGTCTGGGCAACATAGGAAACATAATAAGACCCTGTTTCAAGGAAAAAAATTTTGCATATATATATAATTATATATATATAAATTTACATATATATAAATCATATATATGTTTGCATACATATATGCATGTATATAATATATAAAATACACACATATGTGTGTGTATGCACATACAGAATTAATTTCCCCATGTCTATTGGCATCCAATGACACTTCTGAGAAATCCAAAGGCAGTATAATTCTTTTCCCTTATATAAAACCCATTTTTTCATGCATTGTCCTTTGGACCTTCTTTTTAATCTGAATCTTCTGAAACTGTATATATGTCTAAGTCTGGGCTTTTATTGTTTTACTATACTCAGGCCTCATTGATCTTTTTGGATCTGAGAACTTGATCTTTAGCTCTGGGAAGTTTTTTTTTCTAGTATATCCTTTGATAATTTTCTTTCTTTACTTTTCTGTTTTGCTCCTTTGGGAAATCCTTTTTAGTGCATAGAACTTCTGGATCAATTCCTTATAACATCTATACTTGTTCAAATTTTCTCTTTGCCTCCCTAATTATTCTAGATTCTAGATTTCTTCAATCTATCTTCCCACTCTTCTACTGATTTGTAAAATACTAAACCTTACCAGTTGTATTAGTTAAGGCAACACTATCTACAGCTATAGTAAATAAACCTCTAAATCCCAGTGGCTTGCCACAAGAAATATTTACTTCATGCTAGTGCAGTGGTTTAAACATAGGTGTTTCTTTCAGCCAGCAGTTCCTCCCATAGAAAGATTTAAGGATTTGGACTCTTTCATCTGTCTCAGTCAACACTCTCACTGCTATTTTCCAAAATGACTGACCACACAATTTAGAGGACGGAAGATTTATTTGTTCACAGTTTTTTGGAGATTCTGGGTTCAGTCCATGTGAGACTAGGGTCCGAAGCTCAGGGCATGGCAGTGTGAAGCAGAGAGAGGGCGAGAGCACAAAGCTCCGCTCTCACATCGTGGAGGCCAGAAACAGAGACAGCAAGCAAGCGAATTCAAAGACAAAAGCACAATGCCTGAGGCCACACCCCCAAAGACCCACCAGCTCCAGCTGCACCCCACCCGCCTCAATTTCCACCCAGAAAACCCATTACCATGGATTTATCTACTGATGAAATTACAACCTTCATCACTCGATTACATCAACTCTGAACATTAAAAAATGAGCTCTGTAAGGGACATTCTTTATCTGACCATAACACCATCTTTTGACTCTGCCACCACCCAAGGCCTCACAGTTCCCTGCAGTCAGCCAAAAGGAGGAGAAAAAGGAAGCGAGTCTGATTATCAACAGCCTTGATATGAAAATATCATATGTCTCTTCTGCTCACATGCTATTGGGCATTTGGTTACACATACATGCAATGGAGAAGGCAAAAAGGGTACTGTAAAATATAGTTACTGGTTAAACAACTGCTTCCTACAATAACTGGATACATTGGAAAGAAAAGCACAAATTTTGTGCTCAGTCGATGACTGTTAGCAGTCTTTGCTACGGCAATCATACTTTTTATTATTCTGAGCTGAATCATATCCTCTAATTGTACATTGTACAGGATATATTTTTCTGTTTTGTTAATGAATAGTCACTCTCTACCTTGAGCTGTTCTTTGATAGTCTGGTGATTTTTTTTCCAAGATTTGAAGCCAGTTTTATTTTGAACCCTTGCTCCCAGTGATGGCCGTTCTCAGTCATGCTGTTATTTCCTTCATGTTCTAAAAACCCTCATTTATTTATATTAGAGAACTGAATTGAGAAGTAGAATATTCTGCATAGATGGAGTGAATTCCATCTGTCATGTGCTTGGAGGTACGGTTCTCCCAACTGGCTTCTATTTTAGTGGAAGGCCGGTCTCTTTGGGCGTGGTAGGTGTATCAAAGGGCAGCTCACTCTCAACTGCGTGGAATTAGAACAGGATGTAGCCAGAAATCCTGTGCTTGCCCCAATTTGCCAAGTCAAATAGTTGGAACAAGTCTTTGGGAAGAATGAAAAATAAATTTTATTGATTTACCAGCAAATCGGAGAAGTCAGTGAACATACGTTCAAGGAAAACAAACAAACAACAACAAAAACCCTGATTCCTCCCAACCAGAGGGCAGAGTGTCCCATTTAAGAGCTAGCTCTTCAAGGTCACACCGGTGTGCTTACCAGAAAGACGCAATTCATATCCATGTTGTCCTTGAGATTCATTTTCAGACCAATGGGCACCAATTCTTCATTCCTTAGGTCAGCAAACTGATAAAAGCATGTTACTCATTAACAGGGGGAGATGAAAACAGGGGCAGAGAAAGAAACATCAGCTTTAAAACCGGCCATCTGTTAGCTGCCAGAGTCAGAAGCTCCAAAGGGTTCCCAGTTACAGGAGAGCAGACAGCCTGCAGCTCTAAGCTCCACAGGCGCTGGATAAGAAAGACTCTACTCTGAGCCACCACTGCAACCAAGATCCCTTGGCTATCCCAGAGCGTTCACCTTTAGAAAAGAGCATCTAGAGCCGGGAGTGGTGGTGCACACCTGTAACCCCAGTACCTGGAAGGCTGAGACAGGAGGATCACAGGTTTGAGGCCAGCCTCGGCAATTAGTGAGACCCTGTTTCAAAATTAAAAAATTAAAAATTAGGCTGGGGATGTAGGTCCGGGGTATAATGTCCTTGGGTTTAATCCCTAGTACCACAAAAAAAGGAGGGGGAGGAGAAGGAGGAGGAGGAGGAAGAGGAGGAGGAGGAGGAGGAGGAGGAGGAGGAGGAAGAAGAGGAGGAGAAGGAAGAGGAGGAAGAGGAAGAGAAGGGGGAGGAGGAGGAGGAGGAGGAGGAGGAGGAGGAGGAGGAGGAAGAGGAAGAGGAAGGGGAGGAGGAGGAGGAAGAGAGCGAACAGGACCAAAAAGGAGAGGGTAGGTGCAACTGTCGAAACTTTGCACAGATAAATCTTGGATTACTCTGCCTTTTTGCAATTACTGTTTCCCCTTTCACCCTCATTCCTTACCAATGCTAAGTTGCAGACCTGTCCAGGTTTTAATTGGAAGGCCAATTTCTCATCTACTACAGTCCCACCCACCAAATGATCAGTCCTGAATAGCTTTGCCACTACCTTCCACCTGTTAACATGCTTCTATCCATCCTGTCTAATAGGCTGACATCTGCCCACTGATAATCCTCTTTCCTGTACTTTTGCCACTACATGGTCATTGTTTTGCATACTTTCAAACTATCATTTTTATGAGGCCCTTTGAGGAGGATAGTCTCAGTTTGTCATCTCAAGCAAAATTTAAAAATATTTGTAAGTGTCCTTTGGAGAACATCAAGTTTTATGAGAAAGGAAGGCTATAAAAAAATAAATAAAAAGCCATGGCTAATAGCATCCTAAAAGAACCTTGGTCTGCTTTGGGGGAAAATTCTCTCTCAATTTACATAGCCTGACTCCATACATCTATGTATTCTTTCATTCTTTCAATAAATGCTGAGAGTTTATTATATTCCACAGGCTGTGCCAGGTAGCAGAGCAATAGTCATGAGTGAAATGGTCTTCTAGTCCCTGTCCTCAAGGAACTTAGAATTTATGAGTAGAATTAGCATTTAGAACTTGAAATTTGAATTTATGTTTGCACTGTTCAAAGAAGTCCAGGACACTGTGGAAGCACATTAAAAAGGACACTGAAACCAGACTGTCTGTCATGGAAGAACTACTAGATGAAGTAACCTGAAAGAAGAGAATGAATTAGCCTTGCGAAAGCATGAGGTGGGGTGGCAATGAGTGTTCCAAACACAGGAAACAGTATGTCAGAGCCTCTGAAGTGGCTCCCACCTGCCCATGGGTATAACTTCCCATGTGACCATTGACAGTGGTTGGCATACTCTCCCATCCACCACTCCCATCTACCACCTGGGGAAAAATCCTTAGCTCAGGCATTCATCCACTCTTCCAAGAGCTAATGGAGTCTTCTCCCCCAGATCTAGGCCTTTCCTTCCTTTATGCCTTACATGTTCTACAGTCATGAATTGGCATACTTTGCGAAAGTATTTGACTCTCTCTGTAGCTATCTACCACTAATCTATACTCCTTGAGGTCAGAAGTTGTTTTGCTCACATTTGTACGCCCTGCACTCACACAGTGACTAGCACGTGTTAGGCATGCAAGTAAAATATGTGTTGAATGTTGAGTGATGAATGAATTGAACGAAGTGGTAGAATTGTGACAATATATCGATTGCCCTCAGTTATATACAAATTTAATGTGAATTCGCAAAAAAAGGGAAAAAAGTTGAGAGTTGTAATGAGTGATTGACATATTGTCTCTATGGGACCTTGGTATAAGCACTTATAAAAGATAAGCATATGTAGAACTCCCCAAAATGCTGCTGCCTACAATAACGCAGCATAACAAACATCAGATCGGTGTTCAATTCTGAAATGAATTAGCAGGAGTCAGGAAAGTTTTTATTAGGACTTCATTTTCATAGTACCAACTTCACCTACCCCTACAGGTTAAGTAGACATCTGAGAAAGGATAAATCCCTCCAGGATGACTGTAAGTCCCCTGCCCATGATGTAAATTTGCTTTAGATGGGACCAAGGAGACAAGGGGATGAGAGTTGGGTTGTTCTGATCAATTAAGACTAAAGTACAGATTCTTCTTGCTGTGTATCAGCAAGTTCTATCAATGGATAAAAATTGATTTTACTACAGTGAGTATACGTGATGTGAAGATGATGCGTGCCAGATGGAATTCGGGCATATGTGAAGCAAGATATAAGATCAACTGCAGGAGAGTGGCACATAGTCAACGGATACCAAAGAAAGATTACACATCTACTGGAAAGTGTGAGAACATTGCCTCATGGGTATTTAAAAGAACACAAGTACAGCCAGGACAGGAAACCACTCAGTTCAAAAAGTAACACAGTGCTGAAGGGCAACCAACTGGATAGAGCTGTAACTGTGAATGACCTAACAGACACCAGGAGACCCCGATCTACTCTAACAGTCTGTAATTATTGCTCACTCATTTAGTATCCAAACCTGTATCTTGCACACACAAAAATGCTGAGAACCATAGGATTTGCCCATGCTAGTCTAATATTTGCACTTTTATGATCATTTTGAGTAGGTAAAAATAAATCTTTAAATTTCTAAGCTTTTATTTAATCACTAGAACTAAATAATTATGACACACAGTTGAAAACAATCCAAATTATTAGGGTGACTATGCTTCCTACTTTTCATGGAACACTCCTACTTTTTATCTATTGTCTCAGAGCCTGTACAGTTTAACATCCATCCTAGAATTTTCATTTTTTAACAAAGCATTAAGATAAACTAAGATGAATTTGGTAACTTCTGCTTTGTAGCTCTAGTTTCTGCCAGAGTCTTGTCTAATAATATGTAGTGGACAGAATTTCTAGGTGGTAAAATTTGACAGATGACAAGTGAGAGTCCAACCTACTTTTCTTCTTGCTTTCAAGACATATGCTGACAACACCCTCCTGTCAAAGACAGCATGCACCCACTGATTAAAAGAAGCAGGCTCGGAGGAGATGGTGAGAATCGCCACCTCCTCTGGTCTCAGGCGGTGGTGGGAGAAGTGATTCAGTGTTGCTGCCCCTGCTGGCCAGTCAGTGTACTACCAGCGAGCTGTATTAGCAGTGCCAAGGTCAAAAGCAAACTGAAAAGTTTCAGGATGGGATCAGGCACCAGTCAGTGAGACAGTGGGAATTGTCAGGAATCATAGGTTTAGAATATATGAAATACGTGCAGACAATATAGATTTGACTGTCCTACCACAGATCGCGGAGCATAGTCCGAACACTCTTCTTCAAAGGTGCTTATTATTTATTATATGATATAAATCTACAATTATGCATGTGCTTTATTGTTCTGTAATGCTTTTTAATTTTTTCCTTTGTAAACAAGTCACCTAAAAGAGCGCACTTTTAGTGAAATATTAAATACTGAATTTCCATGTCTTAAGAAACTTGCTAATGAAGCTGAAAATGGGGTGTTACTGGTGAACATGAACCATCTACCTGACACCCACAAAAGACACAAATAGTCTGAAGAAACCTCTGCATCCACATCAAAAGTTAGTAACTACTTTAAAAAGACTATTCCCAAAGATGTCGATTTAACAAGTACAGCTGCAGACATTTCATTTACAATGCTGGGAAGCGCGGCTTTTCATTTGGATCAATGAGCATTTTTCTAAATTAATTTCACTCCTGAGTTCAAGTTTTTCTTGAACATATGTGAAATATGAAATGAGAGCTAGCAAAAGCATTGGCTCTATTTGTAGGAGATCTTCACTAGGAGTTAGATGATGTCAGTTTTACACTAGTGTCATGAAATTCTAAGTAGATAATCCAGTAATGACAATAATGTCTTTTAAATCCAATTCATATAAACAAAGTAAAACTTATAAGTTCATCCTGTCTTGGGAGATACTCAATATTATTGTAAATGTTATTTACAAAATCTATTGTAAATCTGGATAAGAAATTTAACTTGAAAGCTAAAATTACTTGTGTTTATAGTGATGACATGCTACAAATTTTTGGTAGAGCACAATATTGAAGTAAAACCAACGTTTTAATTAAGAAACCTGTGGAGCAAAACTCTAGTTGGAATGGTTGTAGTGCCCATAGTATTGATAAAGTATGTCCAAACAAGCTTTGACATGTTACCTATCAAAATAGAAGTTGTATTTAAAGTAGCTAAATTATGTTTGTGAGCCGGGTGTGGTGGCGCACGCTTGTAATCCCAGTACTTTGGGAGGCGGAGACCGGAGGATCTGGGTTCGCGGCCAGCCTCAGCTCTCTCTCTCTCTCTCTCTCTCTCTCTCTCTCTCTCTACCTAGTGAGGCCCTCTGCAACTTCGTGAGACCCGGTTTCAAAATAAAGCAAAAAAATAGGGCCAGGGGTGTAGCTCGGAGGTAGAACGCCCCTGGGTTCAATCCCTGGTACCGCAAGAAAAAAAATAAATAAAAATAAATTATGTTTGTGACAAAAATTCATATTTAATTTTTTTTAAATGACAGTACATGGTTTTTCTCTTTGCTGTCTGCTATGGTCTGAATGTTTATGTCCCACTGAAATTCATATGTTGTAATCCTAACCCAAAAGGTGATGGTATTAAAAGATGAAGGTTTAGCGAGGTGATTAGGTTATAAGGGCAAAGCCTACATGAATGGATTAGGTGCCTTATAGGGAACACCACAGAGAGATCCCTCCAATTTCCCACAACCATGTGAGCAAAAAGATAGCCGTCCCTCTATGAGCCAGGAAACTAGGTCTGTAGGTGCTGCTTTGGTTTAGAATTTCTCAGCCTCCATAACTGCGAGAAATAAATTTCTGTTGTTCATGAGCCACTCAGTCTGAAGTATTTTGTTAAAGCAGCCTTAGCAGAGTAAGACACTGTTATCATCAGATTTTCTAAGTGTTTGCTTTTTTTTTACAGTGTTGAGGAATGAACCTAAGGCCTCCCTACATCCCCAGCTCCAAATGTTTGCCTTTTTAAAGAACTACTTTGTAGTTGTTTGAAAGAAGTTGCAAATCATTAATCAAAATATTCACCCAAACTCCAGCTTTTGAAATGTATAGCAAATTGTAATTAATGAAAGAAAATCTTGAAAGTAGGAAAATAATAAAATTTTAATCCCATAAAAGCAAAGAAAAAGAACAAACCAGATGATAAGAAATAAAAACCCATTTAATTTTTAAATTCTATAATTATACTTTGGAATTTTATAACTTCTAAGAAGAATATTATGATAAATCTTTCTTTTTATTATTGAATAAACTTACATTCTGTGCTGGAACCAAACTATATTGAGATAGCCTTCAAATTCTGCAAATCAATTGTTGATTTTTTTTTTCAGTGCTGGGGAATCAAACCTTGGGCCTGGCACATGCTAGGCGAGAACTCTACCACTGAGCTACATCTCCAGCCCTGATGTTTTGCTTTGTAATTTTTTTAAAGAAATGGAGACAACAAGACAAAACGTGTGAAAATGTCTGACATAAGATATTTATATACTGACATGTTTTAAAGTAGTTTTAAGAATATTTCTCATCCAGAAGAATATATTCTGAGTTTACCAGGTACCTCAAGATCTGGGATAGTTTCTCAACTAAAAATAGCACTGCCTATAAAGAAAAGTCAATTGAACTTATCTACAATTCTAAATTTATAAGTCATAAAATGTAGCTTTGAAGGAAATTGTAATCAATTTTATGGAAAAAAATTTGAATGAGAATCCATATTTGAAAACTGCTTCTTTAGAAAACTAATCATGTCATAGTATTAGAGACTGATACAACCAAAAAATTAAACATATTAAAAATATACTAAAAATAGTTATTTACTTATGTTATTTTCAATGTTCACATAGCCAGTATAAAAATTAATTTTGCCTTAATATACGTATTACTTTTATTTTTTTGCAATTTTTCTATTTTAAATAATTATTAAATAGTAATAATTCATATATTCTTCCATATAATATACCCATTTTGTAAGTCAATAAATACATATTTCAGGAAGTTATATGATTGTGTGTGTGTGTGTGTGTGTGTGTGTGTGTGTGTGTGGTGTTGGGGATTGTACCCACAGGTGTTCTATTTCTGAGCTACATCCCCAGCCCTTTTTTTTGTTTTGCATTGTTTTTGTTTTTGTTTTGAAACAGGTCTCACTAGGTTGCTGAGAGTGTCACTAAGTTGTTGAGACTGGGTTCAAACCTGTGATCCTCCTACCTCAGCCTCCCAAGTACTGGGACTACAGAGGTGCACCACCACACATGGCTTATATAAGTTATTTTAATACTCCCTTTCACTGTACTAAGTTTATACTTACCTCATGAACACCTTCTTGTTACCCTTGGATGAAGTGGTGGAAGATTTCTCTCCCAATGTAATGAGGATAGTCTGTATCTCAGAACTCCTGCCCTGGCGCCTGTTATCTTGCTTGAGGGGCTTCCCAGAAAATGAAAATGACCCTAGCTGCTGTCTCATCTTAGACGATGAACGCACAGAAACATATACATCTTGAGCAGACAAGAAATGAAAGAGATAATGTGATTCAAACTCATCCTGTCACTGCAACTTCCATTCTTGGATCTGCACAGTGCTCCAGGGAAATCTTCACCTTTCCCCAAACAGTGGATCTTGGAAACTTAGGTGGAGAGTTCTTTCTTGGTAAAGACATCACAACAGCAAATGTGATTTCATGAAGGCTCCAGGTCTTCGCTACAAGGAGTATGTGCCCACTTCAAAACGCATGTATAATTCAGCCACGCCAATTTCTGTAAAAATGAATGCACATTTAAGTATAGTCATTGTAGAATAGAGATATGTTTTTATGTGTCTCTAGTTGTAGTCTCTGAATCTAACATATTAGTTGTAAAATTTGGAATCCACCAACATGTTGAACTTTTTATGAACACCCACCTTCTCTGTAGATGGGTAAGAGTACAGATAAGATAGGTGTGTAGATGGGTGAGGGTGTAGATAAGATAGGTGTGGGGTTGGCTCAATCAAAAAGAAAAATTTGATTGATATTCTCAAAACACTACCAAAAATGTATGTTTCAAGTCTATTTAATTCAGAAATAATAGTTTTTAACATGTTTATAAAACTTAACAGTGGGCATAAAAATAATGGAATTAATATTTCTAAGTATTTTAATTTGGTATATTAAATAGCAAGATTGTGTTATTAAACAGAGAACTTTTTTAAAGCATGCTGTTTTTAGATTTTTCTCTTTATTGGAGCATATCCTGCCTGTCGTTTTTTGAGAATATTGCCCTTCTGAAAACATGTAGGTTTCTGAATCTGGGATTGATTGCAGGTTAGTAAACTATAGAAAAAGTAGAAAATTTCCAGAGCTGTTAGAGGGCATGAAAATAGATTCTTCTATTTTCTGATGAGTTATCTGTCTTCTCTGACATATTGTAGAGATGGGATGAGCAACCTGTGGATAGCAAAGCTTCAAGTTCTTTGAGAAACAGTGGTTTTTTCCATAACTTTCAATAAAGTCTACCAAAAAAATTATATTGGTTAAAAAAATAATATCTGGAACCTTCTATACACCACATGATTTACATACCTAATTTTACTATTTACCTCTGAAAATACTCAGTGTAAAGATTAGAATGCCTTAGCTTAGAGAGGTTGAATAGCTAGTCTAAACTCTGATACCTAGAATGTAACCAAGTCAGAAGGCAAAACCATATATATATATATATATATATATATATATATATGTCCTCCTTAATTTCATTGCAATGTCTTCTACCTAGCATCTAGCATCTTTGCGTGCCTATCCATCATTCAATGGAGTGATAGTGAGGTACAGTGGAATAGGGGGGAGCCCACACATTTGATAGCTTTCATTAGACTCAAGTACCCACATTCACTACTGCAAACTCAGGGTAAGACTATATATTATTCATCACTGTATACTAAGCACTTCATTCTATACCTGTGGCATATAAAGGCCAAGGATATTTAGGGGGTCTCAATACTGTTTATTTAAATAGAATTAACTAATTCCATTTAATTTTATATGTTGAATTCATGAGTAAAATATTATTTGATGAGGAAAATGGAGTAAAAGACTGAAGCTAGATATTTTGACCTTATTGATCAGTAGTCAAATTACTATTTCCACTGTTTTTTGCATTCAGTTCAAATCTAATTTATTCATTCAATCAATAAACATTAATCTGGCTGAGTTCTAGGCATTGGGGATGTAACAGTGAACATGTTTCCTCCTCACGATGCTGACATTCTGGTAATCAAGGGACCTCACACCATCGATGTCCTCATAGTTGCCCTGAGAGGTGGATCAGGTGGTTGACATTTATAACTCACTTTCTTCCTTATATATTGCAAAACTGTCTAGTCCATGCAATCTAATTCAACAAAGTACATCAATGTCAAAAATAATACATCCCTCCTAACCTGTGTTTTTACTCTGTGTTCCCTTCTGTTCTTAACAGACTGTGATAATTCAGTACTATTTTATTCATCAATTTTCCTAACAGTGAAGCACACACACAAACATGCATATCCCCTGACCACCAGCAGCCCACCCCTTCCCCTCCCACAGCAGTGCTTAATGAAGAATGATGACTTGCATGTGTATTATGTGTTTATCATACACTGGACACCTGGGATTTACTTCATATGATTTCTAACCTTTCCAACAACCTCAGGAAGTACATATTGCTATTCTCAATTTACAGGTGGGAAAATTGCAATCCAAGACATGATTTTACCCACGATCCCATGCCTGGTTAGTAGCTCAGGTACTAATGATGCCTGCCTGGATCCTGTCGGCGTTTTCTCACCACATCATGGTCCAGGCAGGGTTTCCTGGACTCCTTTCTCTTCTGCCTTCAATCCATTCTCCACAGCTTCGCCAAAGTTATATCTCAGATTTGATCATGTAGCTACCCTTACAAAGTATGAAAGATAAAATGGAATGCAAATCCCTCTTGACTGTCCCCTGACTCCTTTACCAGGGCCTCCCAGGCTGCTGTTCCCCACCAGGCATTTCTTCCCACAACACAGCAGGCTTGTTCATGGCCATTAGTGCACATAGTTCATCTCTTCCCTATCCTTTTTCTCACACTAGCAAAACCCCACTCCTCCTTGCCCCCTTACTTCAAAAGGTTCCTCCTTTGGGAAGGCTGTACCACAGTCTCTGAAGAGTAAGTCCCTCCCCTCGGCACTCAGAGCTCCACGTATCAATCATGTAGCCACTGGTCCCATGGACTAGTTATCACCTTGGTGGACCTGTCTTTGCCTTCCCCCTTCCCATCCCACTACACTGGGCTCCTGAGGAGAGAGCCAAGTTCTATCCACCTGCACCGTGGAGCACAGCGCTGGGCCAGCCACATAGTAATCACTGAAAAATTCCTAATGAATAGGAAGTGACTACTCTCTCCCTTGTGTGCCTTCCCTATTAACTCAAACCCAACAAGGCCAGGAGTAAACCTCCCTGCAACAAAGAGAGGTCAGACTACAAGGTGGTGGTGGCCACAGCCAGCCCCCTGAGATGTTACCCAGTACAGAAGTCATTTTCAGATTGTCTTGATATGAATTGTTGATGCAATAATTGACTGACTGATTATATAATGTAAAACAGACTGGATATGAATAAGCCACTCTCTGAGATGTAACACAAATGAGAGGGAGCCTGCATAGTCGGTATGTAAATGCAAGCAGGGTATTAAGCATTCCTTTTTATTCTTAAAAAACTGAAATAAAAACTCCCCCCCAAAGCAATCTCTCTCTCTCTCTCTCTCTCTCTCTCTCTCTCTCTCTCTGTCTCTCTCTCTCTCTCTCCTTTCTTTTCTTTTTTTTCCCTCACTAATAAGCTTTGGGCAATTTGGAAGAAAGGTGTAATATTGCTCTCACAGATAAATAATAACCAAAAAATCACAATTTGATGTGATTATATCTCACCAGCTAAAGAGAATTAAAGGTAGATTCCTTTTATTAGTTTACTGGTCCTGGGCATCGACTCCTCATAACTGCTCAATATATCATGCTAGTTAATCATTCTTGTCATTATCTTTAATGTCTTATTAGTGGGCTTCATTCATCGGGTTTTTATCTGTTTCATTGGAAGCAGTTTTAATCTCATTGCAGTAGCACTGATAAGCCTGTTAGTTTGCACAAATTGGTTTTGGTGACAATGTGTAGATAGCAATAATGTGCGATTTCCAAAGGGAAAAGAGAAATCTATACAGGTCCAAAAAGGCAGGTGGACAGAGGCAAGAAGCTGAGAAGGGGTGGAGATGGTGGACTCATTTTCCTAGAGGAATAATGGAGAAGGTGGAAAAGAGGAGGGGAAGAAGAGAGGAAATAAAACAGGACACAACCCAATATCCCTGCTCCAGCCCCTCAGTTCAGGAAAGGTAGCGGTGATAGCTCCGTCCGACCACTAGGTGGCCTAATTGAGTCAACGGTGGTCCCTCTCAGCCCTAGAAAAAGATGTACGGTATGTTTAGTGGTAGAGGACATGCATTGTGTGTTTTGCCTCTGAGTCCCGAGGCTTCCGTTCTGAGTCTGTCCCCAGTACAACCAGACGTCTTCCCTCCCAGGCTTTCTTGTGGTTTCCCTCCTGCTCCAGGGGACCTAATAACAAGCTGTCTTTGTGTGATTTGTCCACCTAATGGAGTTGCTTGATCATTTCCACGCATTACGTTGGCCTGACTCTCCACTTCTTAGAATAAAGCAGACAATGAGCCCGTCCGGCTCAGTGACTCAAAATTGCATTAAGTGCAGATGTTAAAGTAAACCCTCTGGTGGAGGGCGGGGGGAGATCAATAACCCACCCATGTGAGCGGCAAAGCTGGGACGGATATCTGATTTAGGAAGGCAGCCTCTCTTGAATTTCTTGATTCCTGCACTCTTGGGACCAGATACCAAGGCCAGGAAATGAGGCTCTGTGTCCCTTACTCCATGGCCCCTTTTGGGGGGGGGGGGGGGCTTTGATCTTGGGGTGGGTGTCTAAAAGATTTGAAAACAAAATCAAACTCCAAAGGGACTAAACACTCTATCTGATTTACTCTTTGCAAATAAAAAATTTTTTAAGACAAGGAAAAGAAGCATTTCAAGGGAAATGTGTCTTATAATAGGCTTCAAAATCACTTGTCTCAGAGGCAAACAAATAGCAGCTGAATACAGACAGTCAATTATCTGGTGGTGTTTGGGGTGGGAGGGTGCTAATAATATTCCAGAATCCCAGACTGCCAAAACACTTCACAGTTCCATTTTCAGCCCCTCTGCTTTTCCAGGAACGTTGGGTCCGTGTTCGTCTGATTCATTCTCACAACTCCAAATGTTGATATAAAGTCTGCTATGAGATTCTAAGACTTTTATTTTTCTTTTTAGAAACTCCGAAGGCTACATTCCCCCCCCCCAAAAAAAACCTAAGCAAAGTGTCAACTCCCTTCTATTTTAGAATCTGAAACTCTTCGCCAGTTATTTCAGATAATCTGAGGTTAGAAACTCTCCCAATCCCTCTTTATCCCACGTTCTGATTTTCCTGGTCTAAAAGCATATCCATTTTGCAACTATTCTGTAAGCAAAGAGTCGGGGATGAAGTTTAATGCCTGGCTTCTGACTGAGCCTCTGGGGAGGAATGGAATTCCAAGACCGCAACACAAAGAAACAGATTTCCAGCCACTGCCTTAAAGCATACACTAGAGAGAGCTCAGCCCTCCTTTCTGAATTATGTTGCCATTGGACAATCTCTCCCCGCAGTATCACCGAGAACTCCCTGGACCAACTAGGTTTGCATTTCTATGCAATATTGTATTGTTTCTTCAAATAGAAATGATAGCAGAGGATAACTAGGTACTTGCCTAGGGCCCTCTGAGTACTGTCTCCATAGTTACCCAACCCAAATGGGAACACATTGAATTTGTACATAGTCTAACAAGAGGATTCCTTCTCTGTGTCAGGTTTGGACTCCACAACCCAGGACCTAATGCCACTATGAGGAACCAAAGAGAGCCTTGGAGACTCCTGCCAGGCTATCTGTCCTGGAAGTTCTCATGAGACTGAGTTCATGCAGGAGTCTTTGTTCCTCCTCTAAACCATGCCCTTCTTTGGAACAAAACACACTTCCCACCAGTGAGGTCCCCTGGCAGCCAGTGTGTACCATCTATATTTGAATTTCTTGCTCTGTGGCTTTGGAGATGAAATCAGGGCCTTTTAGTGACCATCCTGCCCTCTGCCCAATTCCTACTTTGACATCCCAGCATGGTCAGGGCATGGATCTGTGATTTATTTTCTAGCTCCCCAAATGGCCACAGAGCACACTGCTAAGTGTCCACATAGCATTGAGAGTCTTGTGCAGAATCAATGCCGGTAGCTCCGACACAAAGCCAAACCAGCTTTGGGTGGGAAGAGGGACACCACACTTGGCTAGGGAGGAGAAAAGGAGCTGGTTTCTCTCCTCTTCCATGTCCTTACAACGATGACCAGAAAATCACGTGAATAGGATGCTTATTTGTGGCAAGTGTCCAGTGCAGAGGAGTCAGATCTGCTAATAACTTGATCCAAGTTAGCAAGGGCTGTTGGAAAACAGCCAGGAAAGGCAGACACATGGCAAGTGGTCCATCTGCTGAAGCCTAGACTCCAGATAGTGCAGACCTGATGTCAGGGACGCAGGTGTAGCTACTGACTGGGGCTCCTGCCAAACGCATTTGAAACTTTTTGCTGTGAAGGGGATACTTACTAAAGCCTCTCCCTCCTTCTGCCCAGAGAAATAACATCGATTTTCTCTGAGCTGTGGGAGAGGAAGCATTAAAATAAATGGAAGCCATGTTGCCCAGCTCTATTCACTTGTCCTATGGATGTCACAGAGAAGTATTTCTGGGCCTCTGTCCTCACCTGGTCACATCTCTCAGATGGTGTCTCAAGCTTCAGGTGGTGTGTGCAATGGCCGCTGAGGCCACAGATACATGGGACCAAGGTGCAGTCACCTGGGCAGAGGCCTCTGGCCTCCCATCAGCTCTCTGCTAAAGTGGGCGCCATGCTGAACTTTCCTTAAGGTCATCTAGTGCTGGTGACACCTAGCACAGTACTTCGTTTTGTTGTGCTGCTGCTGCTGCTCCTCCTCCTCCTCCTCCTCCTCCTCTTCCTCCTCTTCCTTGTTCTTCTTCTTTGTGGTGCTAGGATTGAACCCAGGTACATTCTACCTCCAAGCTACAGCCCCAGCCCTCTTTATTTTTTACTTTGAAACAGGGTCTCATTAAGTTGCTGAGGCTGGCCTTGAACCCATATCTTCCCGCCTCAGCCTCAAAGTACTGAGATTACAGGCATGTGCCACCACGCCCAGCTGTGCCCCTTCTTTTATTGTAGCCCCTCACCCAAGCATGTGGGTTTATTGTAGGGGCTGGGTTCTGAAGGGTAGATATCAGAATCCATGTGTCCCTCCTCTCTGGGGTATTGTCTTTAACCAAGCTGATAACCCTCAGTCTTCTTTCTCCATGATATACAGATACCAGAGGAGAGTGAAGAGGTCTCCCCGGGTGCCCATAATTTTTTAGTATAAAACAGCATAGATTCAATGTGGGACTATCCCCAGCCCTTGAATAGGTACATAGACACACCCACATTTGCTCATCCCAGGGTCTGGAGTATTTATTCCATTTGACCATATCTATTGAGTCAAATTTAATATTTGGAGAGACATATGAAACCCAATTATAACTAAGAATAAGTCATGACCCTCTCTACAAACAGAATCACACTCAGAGAAATCTAACTCTCTGGTTTTTTAGAGAATTTTAATATGCACTAGAGTTTCTTTTAATAAAAATGTCAAAGGCCCAATTCATAGCTACCAGGAATAGCTTTGAGTTAGCTTTCCCTGTTCCTCTGACTCTCGGTGGCTCTCATACACCCTGACTGATCTGAATCCTTTCCTGCAAGAGCCCTCTGGTTGTCTGTATGAGCTCCTGGCTTTCCTCCTTCTTTCCCCAGTTCTTCCATTCCTATTCTTTCACTGTCCCCATGAGTAAAGCTCAGTCTTTTTATAGGCAACCCCCCACCCCATGCTTGCTGCTCCTTTCTGTTTATTATTATCAGAATCCTGCACCACAGCCAGGCGTGGTGGCGCACGCTTGTAATCCCAGTACTTTGGGAGGCGGAGACCGGAGGATCCGGGTTTGCGGCCAGCCTCAGCTCTCTCTCTCTCTCTCTCTCTCTCTCTCTCTCTCTCTCCTTAGTGAGGCCCTCTGCAACTTTGTGAGACCTGGTTTCAAAATAAAGTATAAAAAAATAGGGCCGGGAGTGTAGCGCAGAGGTAGAACACCCCTGGGTTCAATCCCCAGTACCACAAAAAAAAAAAAAGAATTCTGCACCACAGAAGGCTGAGATTGGGCCTCAGAGAGATCCAATAGTTTATCTCTCCAGATAGAATCCTCCCTAGAGAATGCAGATGGGGAAGAGCTGAGCATGGGGAACCTGCTCCCTTAAGAGTTTGGGGGAATGGCAGGCAGGGAATGGATCTGTGGTGCTCACTTTAATCCTTTTTGATCCAAAACACAAAGGTCAAGGTTGAGTTTAAATAAGTTTTTAATCACATACCTCTGCCTACGGATTTCTAAATCATTTGAGAAGTAGGCACGAGTGGCATAGGGAAATCCAAATATAAATGTATTTGTCTGTCGGTGAAATGGATTTGGATAACCTTAGGCCTATGGTCAAAATCAGGCTTCTTGTAGCTTTCTGGTATGCTTACCCCTCAGGGCTCAGATGAGGGGGATGGGATTTAAAGTACAGGCTTCACCTGCCAGACCACTGGAGGAACCTGATCTGCCACCCAGGAGCCCCAGAGGCAGCTGGGCAGCTGGACCTTCTTGCAGAGGAGCAGGGGCAGAGGAAAAGGTGCACCTTGGTGCTCAGAAGTCCTGGAAAGGGATAACCACCCATGCCCCCAGGGCCTGGCCCTTCATTGTCCCCACAGTCAGATGAACTGCATCCTGCTCTCATCTCATGATCCAGTACAAAGATTACAAAATCCCTTCCAAACACTTAAAAAGCTTTTTAAAAGCCCAGTGCATGCTAAGCCAGGTCATAAATATGGAAATGGGGAGAAAATAATCTGCTATAATTAATAAGCCATCATTTCTGCCTGCAAAGGTTCCTTGTAGTCGTTGATCTTTTGAAAGATTGCATTGTCTTTCTTCATTAGAGAGATTTCTCTGTGTGTGTCTTTTCACACCAAAATAGTAGAAAGAAAAAGACTAGGAAAGAATCAGAAAAAGGGATTCTAATTCTGACTCTGTCACCAATAATCTGGTTTTCTTTTTTTTTTCTAATGGTACTGAGGATTGAACCCAACTATACCTACAAGCTACACCCCCAGTCCCTTTTATTTTTTTGTTTTGAAACAGAACAGGGTCTTGGTAGGTTACTGAGAGTCTTACTGTGTTGCTGGGTTTGACCATGAACCTGTGATCCTCCTGTCTCAGCCTCCCAAGTATTGAGACCAGGTATGCACCACCACACCCAGCTCTGGTTTTCACATTAGGGTTTGTGCCGAAATCCTGTCTCCCACATACACAGCAGCCCTGTCAACCCCGCACCCAACCCCACGAGCCAGTCTGGGTTCAGTGCCCAAGTTCTCGCTTGTAAGGAAAAGAAGACGCCCCCTTCATGGCAATTTTATTTTAAAAAAATTAGCCATCATCTGAGTGTTTACAGTAGTAGCATGACAGAATAGTGGAGAGGAGCTCCAAATAGTCCCCAGCACACTGACTGCCTTAGTGAAACCCTGACTTCCAGCCATACCTAACCTTTCAGTGTCTTCCTATACAAAGAGGAGATTATTAACAGGACAACCTCATAATGTTGTTTTGAGAAATAAATGAGTTAATGTATGTAACATACTTAGAATGGTTTCTGGCACATAGGCAGGGAAAGGAAGAATTGGTTTGCCAGTATTGTTATAGTTTAGTAAATTCGAGTACAGAAGTAAATAGAATACTATAATGCCATCACAACCATTTTATGAACACGTCTAACACCACTGAAATGCTTATGCTTAATTGCTAAATTTAAAAGTTAAAATTGCAACGTTTACATGCCATTTCTAGTCATGTTTCAAAATTAGAGCAAATATATAGAATTATAACAAAAACCTAATTGGTTATCTTTGGTAGTCAGATTGTGAAAGATTTCAAGTATTCCTTATGTTTCCATGTGTGAATTTTTCAAAATAGTCTAAATTAATGAAAAGTGTTTATTTTAGTAGTTTAATTAATTCTGGTGTCTAGAGTAGAATTTCCAGACAAAGCATATTCCAAAAAAAAAAAAGAATGCTGCCTTTCCAATCTGGGTATAACACACATTATACAGACAGTAAATTCCACTTTTGATGGAAGAAAACATTCCTTTCATGGCAATAAATTACTCTATTCCTCCCCCACCCCGCAGAAGTTATAAAGGCTGCTCCCTCTTGGAGGTGTTTCTCCTGGGGCTGCATTCCACAGTCCCCGGTAGGTATCAAGTTCTGCTGGCCCTCCGAGGGAGCCTCCATCCCAAAGACAGCTGCCGCTTGAAGCAAGGAGGCCCTCCTGCCCCACCACCCAGTCACTCCGCATCCCATTTACCCAAGTATTTAGTATTTGATGACAGAATGTGCTAAAGGGCAAAACTGACAGCTGGGCCCACACTTCTGTGTCAGCTCCATTCCCCCCTCAAGGTGGATCACTGTCTGGAATAACAAAACCAGAATAATTGTAACCACCGGTTTAAGACCTTCTACTTTCTGGAACATTCCTGAGATAGGAGCTCCTTGCTACCTTGACTCTCAGCTTTGAAGTTTATTGCCAGTTTCAGAGAGAGAGAGAATTTTTTCCTGTGGTTATGAGTTTAAAGTTCTGCAAGCCAGAAGAGCATGTCTGCTGAAGTATCACAGGGATCAATCTCCTAGCTCTGGCCTCCAACCCAAAGACCAAGCTAGCGGCATGAGCATTGTCCCTGGAGGTTTAAATCCTCGGTGGTGCACCTTCACGAACTCACTTAAACCCTGTTCAGAACTAGCACCAGAAAAGATGATCTCAACCTCAGGTCATTGGTGCACAGTTCAGCCTCACCCTGCCTCTCTGGCTTACCCATTTCTTGCCCTTTTTTATTGTCTTTGGACTCATCGATTTGCAGAATATTATTGCTAGAAGAGATTAGCCTGCCCAAGGCGCTCTACCCACCACACAACTAGTTACAAATAGTAGTAGCAGGAGAAGCAGAAACGAACACAGACAAAATTCGTGATGACCAGCCACCATTCTAAGGTTTTAAATATATTAAATCACAGCCGGGTGGCGCATGCTTGTAATCCCAGTACTTGGGAGGCTGAGACAAGAGGATCGCAGGGTTCGAGGACAGCCTCAGCAAGTAGTAAGATTCTCTCATCAACCTAGCGAGACCCTGTTTCATAATAAAAATTTTAAAAATAGGGCTGAGGGTGTAGCTCGGAGATAGAATGCCCCTGGGTTCAATCCCCAGTGCCACAAAATAAATAAATAAATAAATAAATAAATAAAGTAAATCTGCGCCACCACTCTTAATCTGCACCACCACTCTTAAGGTACATGCTATTATTATCATACCCATTTTATTGATGAGGAAACTGAGGCTCAAAGAAGTTAAGTAACTTTCCCAAGTTCACACAGAGCCAGAACTCAAGCCAACTCAAATGAGGCCAGGACCCTTGGTCTCTTGATTCACCACTCAGTGCTTTGTTTTTCTTTTGTTTTTTCCCAAAATACCAGGGTATTGCCTGGACCGTTAGAAACTTCTCCCTGAGTCTGCTGGGCCACACAGAAACTAAACAAACAAAAAAAAAATCACAGAGATCCAAAAAGGAGTCCATTCGACTTTAACTTAACCTCCTGCCTTGGGTGTCAGGTGCTGTGGGAAAGTCAGAAAGGATAAAACCAGGGGGCTGTTTTCATGCAAGTTAAAACACAATACAACGAGCCGGGCGTGGTGGCGCACGCTTGTAATCCCAGTACTTTGGGAGGCGGAGACCGGAGGATCTGGGTTCGTGGCCAGCCTCAGCTCTTTCTCTCTCTCTCTCTCTCTCTCTCTCTCTCTCTCTCTCTCCTTAGTGAGGCCCTCCGCAACCTCGTGAGACCCGGTTTCAAAATAAAGCATAAAAAATAGGGCCGGGGGTGTAGTGCGGAGGTAGAACACCCCTGGGTTCAATCCCTGGTACAGCAAAAAAAAAACACACACACACACACACACACACACACAATACAGCAAGCTGGAAGAATGAATCAAGTATTTAAAATTAATACAAGTTGTAGGTAAGGCTTTTTTATCTTTTACTTTTAAGGACTGAGCATGATACAAACATCAAACTGGAATGAAACAAAGACTCCCAGACCTCCTGCCACCAATGTCCCCTTCACCAACACCAGCCTCACCGGCAAGACCCTCATCTGAGGCTCTAATTAGCCAAGGAAAGGACAGGGGAATTCACAGTGGTTGATAATCCCACTGGTGCTTACATGGATGCTAAGAGGACAGGAGTATGAAACCCATTTTAAGAATAAGGTATCTGAGGCTCAGAGAGGTTCTGTACTTTGCCTCTGAAGTCCCAAAACTAGCATGTTGCAAGAGCAGGATTTGAAACCCTGTCTGGCCCCAAAACAAATATGCTTCCTAGTGCACTGCACTCCCTCCCTCTGCTAACTCTATTCCCTGGACTCATCTCCCAACAAAGCCTTCACCCATGGGTCCTATTTGGTGAGTGACTGATGAGGATTTCTGAGGGATGCTGGCCCCTCCTGCTGGCTGGTCTCACTGCTTTGCCATCGCAGAACAAACACGTGTTTGATCTACGAGGCTACTTTCTTGCCATGAAAGGATGTGTCTCCCAAGTGACCTCTTCCTTGGTAGTTGGAGAGAGAGTGTGATAAAAAGCAAAAGCCATGTCCTTTGAAGATAATTCATACATTGGCCAATAGATGCGATAAAGTAGCTAGAAATCCAGTGCCGGCTACAAGCAACTCCACATTAAAGGCATCTGTGTTTAATAAAACTAATAAATCAAATGCTGCTATGTGGCACCTCCTGGCCATGTTTTAGGCCTCTAATTGGTGCCCATGGATTATACGAGAATAAAAGGCCTGGAGTTAAACAGAGAGACCACTAACCTCGGGTGATCCCTCGAGCATTTGTAGGATTCTCTTCACTATTTGTTTGGGGAAGTTTATCAAAACTAGAGTCAATTTCCAAGAAAAATGCCAGGCTACCAATTTATGAACATAAATGGGGAGTATATCCCCTCCCCAGGGATTTGTAAGAACAATAACACCAACAACAAAAAAAAAAACAGCAAGGAAGGTAGGAAAAGAAGAAACATTTTTCAGTGTATCAATTTGTTGTGCATTTCATATGTGCACTTTAGATGTGTTTTCCAATTTCCTTCTTATAAAAATCCTGTGAAATATGTGACATCATGCCTTATTGCAACGAGAGAACCTATATCAGATACACGACTTGTCCAGTGGCAGGACCAGTTGACTTCAAAGGTGGCGAAAGAAAAAGCTAAAGAAAACTTGGAATAGTCAACCATGAGAAGGCAGGACTAGGAGACCAGCTCCTATGAACTACACATTGGTCCAGGATTATTATTTGAAGAATGGAAATCCATTTGCATTAGAATAAAGCCTATGGGTATAGGTACAGAAGAAGCATGGGTATTGGACATCTCTGAGGGCCGTTGGACTTAAAAGGAAGTGAATCTACCAGAGAGCTCAATGCAGTATTGTGGTAGAAAAGATACTTGATGAGCTCCATGCCCCAGTGCTGGTACTTCCAAGCAGCATGGCTTTCAGCATGCTACAACCTCTCTGACCTTCAATTTGCTTTGTAAACTGGAGATAACTAATTTGAGGTATTTGAGGAACACAATAAATGAAATGATGTATGTAAAATGCTTGGTAAACACTAAAGTGCTGTCAAGCATGGGGATTGTTATTATTCCACCTTTTTGGAACAACTCAGAGACAGAGGAATGGACTAAATGACTTACTATGGCTTCTTTTCTCCACCAGAAGTAGATTATTCAAAGCTTGGGAGCGAAGTCAAACTATTTCCAGGGATCATTAGCTTTATAGTTTTCAGAAAACTCTGGCTTAAAATAAAAATCTCCTGTTACTGCCCCCTCCCCAGCCAAAGGTTCCAATGACATAGTCAGCTCCAGCTCTAGCAGAGGTTGAGAGCCATGGAGAAGATCAAGGTCAGCCTCCTGCTGACCTTCAATCCTCCTTGAAGGAGAATTGTTAGGATGAGGAGGAAGAGGGTCATAAATTGGCCTTTTATCTCTGAGATCATTGTGTGTGTGTGTGTGTGTGTGTGTGTGTGTGTGTGATATTGGGGATCGAACCCAGGGCTCTTTACCTCTGAGCTGCACCCTCCAGTCCTTTTTAGATTTTATTTTGAAATAGGGTTTTGCTAAGTTACTGTATGCTGGCCTCAAACTTTTGATTCTCCTGTCTCAGCCTCCCAATTACTCCCAACTGTAGACATGCACAACCACACCCAGCTCTCTTAGACCACTTAATGCCACGAGATTCCAGGCCTCCCTTTCAGAGGGTAATAAGAAGAAGAAGGAGAAGGAAGATGAGGAGGAGGAGAAGGAGGAGGAGGAGAAAGAGGAGGAGGAAGAAGAGGAGGAGGAGGAGGAGGAGAGGAGGAAGAAGAGGAGGAGGAGGAGGAGGAGGAGGAGGAGGAAGAGGAGGAGGAGGAGGAGGAGGAGGAGGAAGAGGAGGAGGAGGAGGGGGAGGAGAAAAGCCAGTGGCCTTAATTATAACAGATTGATTAGTCAAGGAAAGAAGGCTTGAGTTCTCTACTCTTCCTATGACGTATAGGATATACACTAAACTAATCTTTTCATCAATATTGTAAATAGCTCTCTTCTTTCATTATATGAGAGATAGTATCAATCTCTAATGATCAGTAATATACAATGTCAGATTCTTGCCTTGTATGATGTCTACTGGAAAGACTGCAAGCTGATGTATTGGGTTTCCATTACTGAAACAAATACCCGAGATAATCAACTCATAAAGAGAAAAGGGTTATTTCAGCTCAGTTTGGGAGGTTCCAGTCCACTGTCGGGTAAGCCCATTGCCTTTTGTCCTCTGATGGGAAAAGCAGCACGTCACAGCAGAAGTATACAGTGTAGCAAAGCTGCTCAAAAGGAAGGCTCAGGGTCCTACCATCCCCTTCAAGGGCATGCCCCCATTAACTAGGCCCTGCCTTTTAAAGTTTCTACCACCTCCCAATACTGCAAAGCTGTTGACGAAGTCTTTAACACATGGATCTTTAGAGAAGATTCAAACTACAGCAGTTAGCTCAGACCACAGAAAGGCACTTCAGAGGGTTTCTTTCTCATACAACTCCCAGGCATGGTGTAGAGCCTGCGAAGTCAGAAGTGGCAGAATAATTCAGCATCTCTTGTACCGGCAATCACTATGGAGGGACATTGGTACAAAGCACTGTGCTCAGTATGCAGTGGAAAATATCTACTGTACCCACACTTCCCCTCAAGGAATTCCCTGTCAAGATGAGAAGACGGGGCACTATTTCATGTCACAAGTGTAGCCCACATTTGCCTGACATCAGTGCCACATGCACATGATAGATATTGAAAGTCACAAAAATTCAGAGGGAAAAATCACTCTGGCATAGGAGTGATTAAGGAAGTTCTGAAAAAAAAAAAACAGTAAAAATTCGTTGAGCCTCCAATATCTCCTCAGTATTTTGTTAGCTATGGGTAAATGGGCTGTTTGCAGAACATCATCATAAAGCTAATTAACATTTCAGTATTGGAAGAAATTTTCCATTTGCCTCTTGGACATCTGACCCCAGTCTTAGCAACAGGAAATTTCAATGCATTTTGTTTGATATAACGCTGGATTTTAAACTTGAACTTAACTGTCAAAATGTAATATTGCAGTCCTTTGCATTGTGAAATTATTTCTACTTTTAAGGGGATGTTTCCATTTGGGGACTATTTCATCTTCATAGGATTTATCCATAGGAATAATTTCCAAACAGAACTCATTAACCTCAATTTACACATGCATGAAGTAACCGAGGTCCAGAAAAGTTGTTGAAGACCACACAGAAGTTATGAACAAATGCAGGCATAGGACTCGGGGCCTTCCAGTGCCCCCCAGGCAGGGAGATGAGTGTGTCATCGGGGTCATCTGACGTCAAGCTAGGAGGCCATGATTCATGGTTGTTTGTCAAGTGCCCACTCAGAGCCTTGGAGAAAAAGGCATTAAAGTGCAACCTAGGAAGCTAATTAGCACAAGAGAAATTCCTTGCGGATGACATCTCCATCAGAAGCTCCCTGTAGAGGCTCCCCAAGCAGCAGGTAGCTCTGTAAAACCAGCATTTCCTGGGTGCAGAAATCATAACCACAGTCTTGCCATGCATCTCTTGCTCAGAACAGAGGTGTGAACAGAGTAAAGAGCTGCTTTCAACACACAGGGAGTTGGGTTGAAGACTGGACATTTGTTCAAAACCTGTTCCACTGTAAATGAAACCAAGCTTTACCTCCAACAAGGCTGGCTGCTCCGGGCAGGGAAGGTGATGTGGAAAGAATCAGTTCTGATTTCCAGGAGTGCTGGGGGCAAAGAAGGTGAGCAGTGTTTGTTGAATGTCTCCAGTATGCCAGGCCATTTTGCTTACATGTGACCTACCATTCAATACTCGGCATGATCTATGAAATGAGGACAACAGTACTCTCCTACTAGATGAGGAAGCCTTGCAGAGGTTAACACCTGTGCTCCAGGTCACATAGGTAGTGAGTGGCAGACTCCCCAGCATATTTAACCAAAAGTCCATGCTTTTTGTATTCTCAGTTAAGGCAAGCCAGTTACTGATATGAGGCTGAGAAAGAACAGAACAGAGTCAAGTCTCAGATTGAAATTTACCTCTAACCGTGTTTCTCCACAGAAGGACCTCCTCTATAAAATATGGGGTCCAATACAAAATCAAAATGCAAGACCCCTTAAATTACTAAAAAATTTTTAAACAGTGATTACAGAGCATTAAACCAGACAGGGACTTTCTAAGTACCACCCAGGTACAACTGCACAGATTGTATGGCCATGAAGCTGGCGCTATGGCACCAAGTCCAAGAAATGAACAAAAATGAGAAGCTAAGAGTCTTGGAGTTAGGGACAAGTCTGTAAATACAGTACCAGCAGTAAAAAAAAAAAAAAAAAAAAAAAAAAAAAAAAAAAAAAAAAAAAAAAAAAAAAAAAAAAAAAAAATGGTTGTGTGGTCTACAGAGCCTTACATCCCACCATGGAGCTGTTCCTCACACATGCATGTAGACACACACACACACACACACACACACACACACATACACAGACAGAGGTACATGCACAGCCTGGGGGGACTCACAGATCAAGGCTGATAAGAATTACACGGCAAGGCCCTGGGGGCAATTGTAATCCGTTTTCTAATCTCAGGAAGATTTGAAATAGCATCCCAGTGACACAGCGAATGAGAGAACATCACCCCTATTGCAGCTGTCACTTGTATCTGCAATCGGGTGAATTATAGAGATTAGCCACGTCCAAGAATTACTGCACTTTTTGCATGGTTCTGCGCATGGCCCTTCTTAAGGTGGAATTGCTCAGGTTTCCATCCAGCCTCTGGAGACGGCTTAGGAAGTTCCGTGCTGCCACCCAGCGTTCAGAAGGCAGCAGGCCCAGGAGAAACAGGAGCTGTCAGTCACAGGCTTTGTAGGGGCTGAAGCCTTTCCAAAGCTACAGAGAAGACTGCAAAGCTTTCCTAGGCTTCAGACAAGCTTATTTTAGAGGTTATGTCCTATGTCACACCAAAGTTATTAAAATGCATTCACATCCCACTGTAAATAAATTCACATGCAACTAATTAAGTTGATTCTGAGTTGGTTAATATGTTTTGTAGACATTTAAATATTTATTAATTTTGATTCTGTAGTTTTCTTTTTGAATTATGGATCCAGTTGTGGGGGATTTTGTGGGAAAGAAGACCCTTTAACATTTCCCTAAGTCAGAAATATCGGAAAAGCTCCTAAACAATGAGCCCTGAGCCTTGAGTGGGTAGGCAGGAAGGCAGAGGAATGTCATGGAAGAAGAAAACATATAAAGAGATTTGAATCTGGTCATCTGTGATGATCAGCCTAATACCAGCATTAGTCCTTAGTTATTTCCATGCGAGGTAGCAACTTTAGTCTGCTTAATTTATCTAGGAGACTCACAACCAAACCATGGCCAGCATCTACTACATCTTCGTACCAAGATTTTATTTTAAACTAACAAAAGCAGGAAACCTGGTCAGGTGTACTATCTAGTGCAATGCCCAGAAAAGACCCTGTCCTCCCTCAGCTGTGGTTGTAGCTGCTTCTAGAAAGCATGGAACACTGAATTCCATGCCCTTCAGTGTCTGAGTCCCTCCTGGGCATGAAGAGAGAGGGTATGGCAAATGATTTTTAATTACATGAGATAATAAATGCTAAAGCCCCTCGCACAGCTCCCGGAACAGAAACGCAACACAAAAATATTGATCCCTGCTCCTCCCACCTGGATTGTGCCTCTGGTTAGCAGGGTCAGCCAACTCCTTGGTATGGGAGCACAGAGGTAAAAAACAGAGGTTGCAGAATTAACCAGCTTTGTATAAATAAAGACAAATTGGACCAGAAACAGAAGTGCCAAATTCATTCTGAAAGAAGCCACAGAGGGCATGTAATGTATTCCCTGACTCCCTGGCAGAACTGAAGTGGACCTATGTCGGCCACCTTGTTACTTTCGGACTAAATTTGCAATTCTGCACCTTCACAGATTTAGGATTTCTGTAGTTTTAGAATATAGGGGGTTTTATTCTGCCAACTAATCTTTTTTATTCCCTTTCTATTATATGTTCTTCAAGCTCTAGTCATTTCCTCCATTAACTAACTATTCATGACCATATTTTGCAATAAGCCCATATGACCCAGCCTATAAATAATGATGGGGTCACATGATCCAGAGTTGGCAGTGCCTTCGTGAATAGAACCTAGTTCCATCCAGAGCTGGAGTCTTCTTTACAAGCCTCTTTCAGACTCTGTCCAACACTTACTTCTTGAGCAAGGAGGTTGTAAGTTTCTGAGTAAGTTTCTGAGGCAGTTTGCTTCCTCCACATGGTAAAGAAATACACCTACAAGAATGTTCTTCCTTCTACTATCCCTTTAAGGGTTAAATCAAGGTGAGGGGGGAATGCTGTGTTTGCTGGTAGGCATTCATCTCTTTGCAGCAGGACACCAGTGGAAGTCCTGTGTGGCCTCAGGGGACTCCATAGGGAACTTGCAACATCTATGGAGAGATGGTAGGAACACAATCAGCTCACTCCATCTCCTCCAAAGGCCTTTGAGGATCCCAGACTTTCGTGAAAGAAGATGTCTGAGGATTCTGGGGAGAACTGAGCTTAGAAATTAGGGAAAACAAGCTGGGTGTGGTGGCACACATCTGTAATCCCAGCACTTGCAAGGCTGAGACAGGAAGATGATACATTAGAGGCCAGCCTCAGCAACTTAGTGAGATCCTGTTTCCAAAAAAATAAAAATAAAAGGGCTAAGGGTGTGGATCAGAGGTAGAATGCCCCTGGGTTCAATCCCCAGTACCAAAACTAGAAGAAAAAGAGAAGAGAGGAAAGGAAAAGAGAAGGGAAATGAAAGGAAGGGAAGGGAAGGGAAAGGAAGGGAAGGGAAGGGAAGGGAAGGGAAGGGAAGGGAAGGGAAGGAAAGGAAAGGAAAGGAAAGGAAAGGAAAGGAAAGGAAAGGAAAGGAAAGGAAATTAGGGAAAACCTCTTTCCTGCACTGTGTCAGGGCCGTCCTGTACTGAGACCTAGAACTCTTCTTTGTAGAGGCTACCCAATGTCATTCTTAGAACGTTTGTAACCAGGATCATACCAAGGCCCACATGTGTACCTCCACCACACCAGATGTGCTTCAGTGCCATGGATATTTGTGATTTTTACATGTGGGTGTGGGTGTGTCCAAATGCCGACACTTCAGTTCTGGGTTTCTGAAATCCAAAAAGTAAAAATGTCCAGATGTGAAGGAAAGGCCACACTTGCTTTAAACTCTATACCAGAAGAAGAAGAAGAAGAAGAGGAGGAGGAGGAGGAGGAGGAGGAGGAGAGGGGGGGAGGAGGAGGAGGAGAAAGAGGAGGGGGGAGGAGGAGGAGGAGGAAGAGGAGGGGGGAGGAGGAGGAAGAGGAGGAGGAGGAGGGAGGAGGAGGAGGAAATCAGCCCTGTGTTCCTGCACCACATGAAAGGTGTGCACCAGAGAGTAGACTGGAGCTTCCGGAGCTTCGTCCCTGTATTTGTCCATTCAAAAGCACGTGACTGCGGACTGACAGCTACTGAGCTTGGTGCTGAGCGATGGGTTTAGGGGGATGAACAAAGTAAACATGATACCTGACATTCCAGATTTAAAGGAAGGAGAAACGGTTGAACAGCCAAAAAGTTCTTGGAACCAAGTTTAAGGAGTAGGGACTCTTATGGAAGTCATCTCTGTCTACTGGTGCCAATGCACTTTCCCCAACTCTAACTATGGCCTAAGAAGGATGGTCCCTAAATCAAAAGCTCTTCCACATTCCCTCCTACACCCCTCCACACAGCAAAGCCCAATTGCAGCCAGTGTTTTTATGGGTCTGGGAAATGTGTTATATTAGTTTGTTGTTGCCGCTGTAACTAATTGTCACAAACTTGGTGGTTCCGAGCAGCACAAACTTACTGTCTTACAGTTCTGAGGTCAGAAGTCTCACTGGGCTAGAACCAAGGTATCAGCAGGGCTGTGTTCCCCCGTAAAGGCTCAGGGAGAATTTGTTTCCTTGCTCTTCCAGCTTCTAGAGGCTGTGTTCTGCCATCGTGTTGGGAATGTGCTACATTCCCAGCCCTTTACGTTTTATTTTATTCTCAGACAGGGTTGTGCTAAGTTGCCCGGGCTGGTCTGTTCAGGATCCTTAACTAACCACATCTGCAAAGTCCCTTTTGCCATGTAATCTCACATGCTCACTGGCTTCAGGAATTGGGACATAAACATTTTGGGGAAGAGGCCATTATTCTGACTACCTTATGTGTCATTTGTTATCTGTTTTTTAACACAATCTATATTTATTATAGAATTACAAAACACCAAAAAGATGACATTTCAAAGTATAGAATAAACCAGGTGTGGTGGTGCGCACCTTTAATCCCAGTACATCAGAGGCAGAGACAGGAGGATCGCAGGTTCGAAGCCAGCTTCAGCAACTTAGCAAGGCTCTCAGCAACTTGGGGAGACCCTGTTTCCAAATAATAAAGAAAAGAAAATAGGGCTGGGGGTATAGCTCCTTGGGTTCAATCCCCAGCACCACACACAAACACAAACACACACACACACACACACACACACACACACACACAAAAGTCTCATTTTGTTCTTTAAAAAAGAAAACCTGGCCGGGTGTGGTGGTGCATGTCTGTAATTCCAGTACTTGGGAGACTGAGACAGAAGGATCGAAGACAGCCTCAGCAAGTAGTGAGACTCTCATCAACCTAGCAAGACCCTGTTTCAAAATTAAAAAAAAAATAGGGCTGGGTGTGTAGCTCAGAGGTAAAATACTCCTAGGTTCAATCCCCAGTATCACACACACACACACACACACACGCACGCACACACACACACACACACACACCTGACTAAATATTCTCCAACGCACTTTTCTCACTTTCCAATATAATATGATCATCCTCCCACATGAACAGACATAGTTCTATACATCAGCATTTTAATGAGCGTGCAATGTTCTATCTCAATATTGAACTATAATTGGCAAGCGCGGGGTTGTTTTCAGTACACACACATAATGCTTTTCCTACATCCTTGTTCATGCGTATTTGTATATTTGTCTGATATATTCTGAGAGTGTGTTCCCAGAAAAGTAATTGCTGAACCAATGGCTGTGGCTGTTTTCAAGGCTTTAAAGAAGTCAAAGAGCCCTGCAGGAAGTGCGTGCCAATTCAGTCTCCCCTGCAGAGTCAGAAACTGTCGTCCACGCGCTCAGAACCCTGGCCGGGATCAGACACTCAATCCTTCACCAAACTGATGGACCGAATTAAAATCCCATTATTGTTTTTGTTCCTATTTCTTTGATAACCATTAAAGTTAAGCATTGTCATATATTTATTTTCTACTTACAGTTCTTTTGTTACTCACGACCTTATGTCCTTTCTATATTAAAGTGTCATATTTTTCTTAATAAGTTTTGACAAATCTGTATGTTAAGCAGATGTCATATTTGACAATATTTGCAAATAATTTTCTCAGTTTGATATTTTTTGAGAATATTTCATTTATTGAGCTTTTACTGCACAGGGGTTTCATGGTGTATGTACGGCAGTCGGCTTGATCAATTTTTTATTTATAGTGTCTGCCCCAGGTTTTCTGCCTGGTATCAGGGGCTCATAGTATTCTAGGCCTCACCCACCCTAATATTATATAAATATCCTCTGGTAGTGTTATTAATCCATCTAGATTGTTCCACTAAAATATATGTTAGGGCCATTTTCTAAAAGGTTTCTGTTAAGGCAGCCACTTGAAACATGGAACTGCAGCTCCCTGGGGGCTGACACCAGGCTCTAAATAACAAGCACATCGTGAGACAGTGTCCAGCGCCTCAGCAGCTCATCTCTAATTGGGGTTATGAGTGAGGTCCTAATTCATCGTGTTTTTTAAATGGAGCGAGGAGGCTCCAGAGAGGGAGGGCCTCCCACTGCCTCTGATTCTGTTGAGATAATGTGACTGAGCTCCTGCTTTTCATGCTGAAGCGGTTTAATCTAATTTCCCGTGTCACTTGTTGCCCTGTTCTTTGGATCGCTGAGCTGTGTGCAGGGGTTCTGGGTGATGGGTCTAGGGCCATGGAGTTCTTGGCTCTCGAGGCGCTGCAGAAGCCTAAGGCCAAGAAGAATTCAGGAGTGAAAGGCCAGGAAAGTAGAAACTAGAGAACTTACTGCCAAAAACCCATGGCCCACTGCCCGCCATTTGGGGGAGACATTTCTTTGTCCTTTCCTCACCTGGAGGGGTAGCTGTGACTTCACTCAACAGGTGTTGCTGCTGGGTTTGGGCCGGTGCAGGACAGCCCGACTAGCATGGAGGGGAATCTGCCTACGAGAAAGGTTTTTGCTGCACTCTGAACACCTAAAGATTTAGAAACAAAAGTAGTTGAAAATCTGAGTCCCAGAACTTTTTCTTGAATAGAAAAACCACATACTGAACAGCCTCCTCCCCCGCTTGTCTGCAAATATAGAAGTATAGAATCCACAGGGGGTGGGAGAGGGGAGCCCCCTTGCAAAGGACACCCCTCATTAAAGTAGGAAAGGGAGCCTCACCTGCCTCTTAGAGCAGTTATTCAGCAAGCAGTTATGGGGGGCTGACTTCCATGCCTCTGTGATCTTCTCTCTGCCTAGAAGCATTCTTTTTATTTTTATATTTTTGGATTGAACCCCCCCCGCCCTACTTTATTTTTTATATTAAAACACAGTCTCACTAAGTTTCTGAGGATCTCACTAAATTGCTGAGGCTAGCCTTGAACCTGCGATCCTCCTATCTCAGTCTCCCAAGTACTGGGATTACTGGCCATTGCTCCCATCTTACCTCCTAGAATTCTACAGTGGCTTTGGAACCAAACCAACCTGGGTTGACACCAATGCTTCCACCTAATGCTACGGTACATTTGGAACTTCTGGTATACTGACTTCACAGTCATGGGCCTCATCGAGGTGTAGAGATACCAACCTTCACAAGGAGGTGGTTTTTCAGACTAATTAAGATAACGAGTGCTGTAAGTTCCCACATGCTTATATTAATTAGTTAAACCTATTACACAAGACAATATCACTTGCATAAAAGAACACATAGAAAATGCCTTGGCAGGACAGAGAAAGAAGAGGTCATGCCAACCTGGATCAACCAGGAAAGACTGATGGAAGAGGAAACATTCAGTCTCTTAAGGAAAGGACAGAAGTCCAGCAGAGAAGCTATGGGAACGGTGGCCACAGCTGCGGGAATTCTGTGGAACAAGGAAAAAGGAGGGAGAATCAGGCTGTGTCCAGAAAAAAGAAAATAGAAGGTTCTAGCAGAGCTGCTAACGAAATGGGGGAAAATAATTTTAAAGCTTCATAAACCAAAGTTCTCAGAGCATGAACTGACATTATTAGAATTATCTTTTGAAAAATCAACTTGGTGTTGTGTACAGTACAGTTTAGAGGGCATTTATTAACCAGTTAAGAGGGTAATGTAATTATCCATACTGAAAAGAACAGCTTTAATTTTTCTGGAGTCAATAAAATTGACCCAAGTTGCCTCTTGTCTGGATGTGAGAAAGGTAATGGAGATGTCAAAGAGGACTTACGGACATGGAGTATGGTGGGGTCATTGAAGGAGACAGAAGCCCTAGAGAACTACTTTCTAACTTACCGCAATGGAGAACCCAGAAGGAAGAAGCTTTCAGTAGGACTTGGAAGCAGGGGAATGGAGGCGAGAAAAACGGTCAGTGCTCAAGTGAAAATTTGGGGATTTATTCACATAAGTGAGATAATGAAAAATGTGTGACTAACTGAGATGCCCAAAGTATAGAAATAAAAAAGGACCAAGTGACAAAGCCTTAAGTAGTGTTAACAATTTAGGGAGCAGGATCAGAGAGCAAGACCAGAATAAAGCAATACGTCATATGTGTGATATTCTCTGACGTTCCCTTCATGTACTTAAACTGCCATCATTCTTCAAGGTCTAATACAATTCTTACATGAAAGAGTTACTAATAGCTTCAATTTATTAAGCATGTACTAGGTGTCAGCCACCATGCTAATCACTTTATATGTATTATTTCTTTTGCATAACCAGATGTATGATGCAGGTACATTAATTATACCCATTTTACAGATGAGGAATTATGATCCAGAAAAGTTTAATGAACCTAAGCAAGGTTAACAGGTTACAAGCAAATCCATGTTGTCTGGACCTAAAAACCAAACTGTAATTCTTTGTTGAACTGCTTTTGGCTAGCCCTTTGGGTTAAGATGCAAAATCTTTAATTTTTAAAGCTCTGCCGATGATCCTGAGAGCACCCTGTTTGAAACCCCAGTGGTTAATAGCAAATCTAAGCCGGGCGTGGTGGCGCACGCTTGTAATCCCAGTACTTTGGGAGGCGGAGACCGGAGGATCCGGGTTCGCGGCCAGCCTCCGTTCGTGCTCTCTCTCTCTCTCTCTCTCTCTCTCTACCTAGTGAGGCCCTCTGCAACTTCGTGAGACCCGGTTTCAAAATAAAGTATACAAAATAGGGCCGGGGGTGTAGCTTGGAGGTAGAACGCCCCTGGGTTCAATCCCCAGTACCGCAAAAAAAAAAAAAAAAATAGCAAATCTAGCCTACTGGTTGGTAACACACATATGTTTTGACTAATTGCTTACTCTCTTGGGTCTTAGCTACTTCTTCAGAACAAAGTAATACTTTACAGGATAAATATAAAGATTAAATGAAGAAGGCCTGGGTAAGGTGCCTAGGTGTGATTACTATTAATTGTTTTGTTGTTGATGATGATAGACACTCCCCCACCTCCCCTGGTGACTCCCTCCTCTCCTGACTCTATTCTAATTTTCTCTTTATAAGTGCAAATGTCTAGGCAGCACTCTGCTGTGGTGTTCTTTTTCTAATGTATTGCCCATCCCCAGGGAGGTAGCATTTCACTGGAGACTTGCTGGTCATGGCCTGTCCAGGAGCTCAGATGCTTAGGGTGTGACAGACTTGGCCTGGTGCAGGCCTGGTTAGGCAAGCCATGCAGCTGATTGGTGGGGTGGGTCCGAGCCCTCATTTCTTTCCTCTTTCCGATCTGCCCTCCTAACAAGGCCAAGGTCCTGATTTCTATTCCCAGTGGTGGCAAGTGAGGACTCCTAGAGAACAGGCCACCTGAGCAGCACCTCCTCCACTCCATCCAGCTCCTCCACGGTCCTGCAGCTCAAATACCTCTGGATTGTTCACATTTGGAGATTGGTCCATGAACCAAGCTAAATTCCCTTTGCTCCCCGTCTCCCAAGACCTTCCCCTCGGATGGTAGGATATGAATCGGCTCCTGCCAAACCTCACTACCATGCTCCGCTTCCAAGAGGGTTTCCCCTCTAATGGCATATGACCACCAGGGGTTTTTTTGGTTTTAGTTTTGTTCTTTTTTGTTTTGTTTTGTTTTGTTTTTGACAAAATTGATCAAAGAACAGAACTCATTTCTCGTAAAGATGACACAGTACCTGCTTCCCTTTCTTGCTGACAATAAAAGTGATGCTTGAGCACAGAGCCCAATCCTTTTAAAGGAGACATTTTTCATTCTGTCATTGCTCACCTGTTCAAACCACCCTGATCGCCAAGGGAGACGACTATACATAACAAAAATTATTATTTTGTTAACAATCATATTTTATACATAATAATTTTGAGATGTGCCCACTAAAACCCATTGATAATTTTAGAACCTTTTCTTACCAAGGTGGAAAGGAATCCACAGTGATTTTTTTTTCTGTTTTAATTACTCATTGAATGAAATCTGAAAGTGTTTAATAATTAGATTTATGCCTCAAGATAAGTTCAATGGTAATTACAGGATGTCTTTATAAATTCTAATTCCAAATAATTAAATCCCAAACACATTGGATCATTATGATTATAATTAGAATAAAGGTGTCTTGTATTTGAAACCCAAGTTTGGCTTTTTGCTTAACCCATTTTTTTTTTTGCACCTCATCAAAAGGGAATGCTTTGAAAAGAAATCTATTTCAATCTCCCTAATGCTACTTTAAAACAAAATTTTTTAAATCTGCAGGAAGGCTTTTCCGTTGCAATATTGGCAGGGAGAAGTGAGCATTGAGCTTTAGGTTTGCTCAAGGTTCCTAGGCAGGCTGGCTTTTCTATTGTCATTTGTCATCCCAGGACACAGAGAGAACTTGGGAATCCGGCAAAAGGATGCAAAAGACAGTGAGAATATTGAGGCAATGGAGGCAGAGAGTCTGGGAAATCACCCATCCCCTCCTCCCCAGAATGTCAGTCCAGTTGGGGGCAATTTCTTCTGAGCTCCCCTCTATTAAAGGTTAATGAATGATGATGGGCTGGGGTTGGGTGGAGGTCTTGGAGGGAGCCATGCAGAGAACTACAAAATCTGAAGCAAAATCCATAAAATGAGACCAACCAAGGCTCAGAAGATATTTAATGCTTAGAGACTGGCAACAATAATTAACTGAGAGGAAATGTGTCTGTCCTTGCGCTGTGCTGAGGAGGCTGTTGACAACACTTGCCAGGGCGGCTCCGGAACATAGGAATCTCACCTGCCCTTCTGCAGACACGTCTGCTCCAGGCTTTGGGATTTGGGAAGTGGTGAGGCTGGGGCTCTGCAGTTGCACTGAGGAGTTGCAGGGTGGTAGCTCAGGAAGTGGGTAAGGGACACACTTTTTAAAATATATATATAATAAATAAATAAACCAAACCTACACATCTTCCCCTGCCTAGTAGACAGCAAGGAGAGCACTTGCTTATTGGAAAGCATTTGAGGGCTAGGGAGGTGAGAGTCTGGGAGGGAGAAGCAGAAAAGCTATAAAGAGAAGGGCAGATCACACTCATAATACTTAGAAAAATGTCACACAAAAACCCAGGCTGCCAGCGGCCGGAGGGAAAGGAGATGCAGACAATAGCTGAGGGAACAAGTTGAATCTTGTGTTCATTCCTGTGGTTAAAACAAGTCTGTACGATTACAAGGAAAATTCCATTCTCCTCAGACCTTAACTCCCTGCTTACGTGAGCTGCAGACACTCTTTGTTGAAAGGGCCTATAAAGTCAGAACTGCCATGCACAAAGGCCGGAGTCCCTCCTGCCTTAACCTTTCTCTTATGTTTGCACCCTCACATCTTGACAATTACCTCCTTCCCTTTGAGGGGCCTGGTTACCACTTTGAGCAAAGCATACAGAATAAAGCAGGGTTCAGGAAAAGGACAAATCCCCTCCACACCCTCTCCCTGCCTCTAACCACAAGCCATGATCATTCCCCAAATCCTGGAAATGTGGATGTCAAATAAAACTATTCCCTGACTCAAAAAATGCATACTGAATGCCTACATGTTTCCTGCTCCAGACTAGGCATTTGTGGAAGACAACCAAGAACAAGCCATTATAAAGAACTTCCATGTTCAGAGGCACAGGAAATATGAGACTCCATGTGCAGCTGCTTGTCTGCTACACGCAGGGCATGTTGTGCGTGGTGACCACTGAGCATGGCCTCTTCCTTTTCTTTGGGGTTTTCATGAGGTCAGCTGACCAGTGTGCTGCCTGCTGGAGTCAGTCCAGCCATGTGTCACTCTTTCTCACCAAAAATCCCAACATCTGGTCCTTTTCATCCCCACCATGCAAGCCTTAGGTCACCTGCTCTGATAATTTTCCTGTTGGAAAGCAGAGATTATCAATAACCATCCAGGTCCAGGAGAGGATGAAAAGCAAATTTTCTTTCTTAAACAACACTTATGATACCTAATTCAGGGAGGCCTGAGTAATGCACTCAGGAGAGGGCGAATTTGCTCAAGGAAGCATGGATGGTAGTAGAATTGAGCATGTCTCCCAGTGAGAATAAATAAGATCAATAGTATAATATTATAGAAAAGGCAAGTTTGGAAGACTATGGCACTTAACAGAGATTATAACTTATTTACAGTCGAGCTGAGAAAGATGTACGACTTGACATGTCTTCGGTGCTCATCTATAAAACTTTTGGTAAACTCCAGTGTATGTTTAGTAGTTACAAAGACAGCCACAAGAATTGGTCATTGTCTTTGGGGCACTTATAGCTGTGGTGTGCAGATAAATTTTAAAAACCAGTTTTCCAAAGGAAAAAAGTTCTGCTACTATGCTTTTGCCAATTTTCATAGTGAAAATATTCCACAATGACTGATTTTAAGATACCAACAAAATGTCACTGCAAGAGGAGAGGAGAAGAAATGTGTAGAGTCAGCTCTTGCTAGGTAGAAAGAGCTGGCTCCAAAGACCAATGGTTTATACACTATCAATACACCAATACATACCAATGCAGGCAGACTCTCCTGCTCAATTGACTGATTGGCAACAGATGGAAAATCTTTAACCAAGACTCAAAGAGGAGCGAGTTTTAATGGTAATACAAGGAAAGACCGCAGAGCTAAGCAGAGAACAGCATCTGATTGCATTGCCCCTTTGGCTCCTCAGAAGCACAGAAAGCCATGGAGAGTCTGCAGAGACTTTGGAAATAATCACAGCCAATCCTCCACCTGCCCCTTAAAGAAGGGGAAACTGAGGCATGCAATTTAAATCATTTCTGCTTCAAACATACTCCTTTCATGGATGGTTTCAGGTTCCCTGCCATGTGGCTGGGGTATCAAACAGGAACTTTGCAAATAAACTAGATGATTAAATAAAGGAAATCAATTGGAATTCACTGGAGCTCAGCAATCATCCATAGAGGACAAGCGACTGTACAGCTGATGGAGAGTGGGCAAAGGTACCACCAGCATGAAGATACAAACTCTGCAAATTTGTTACTCAGTGACCTGCCCCAAGACGCAAGCTTTCCTGCAAAACTGAAACAAACCTCCAAGTCTGCCGTAGCCTTTGAATCATGGGGGTGAGGAATAAGCTCTGTCTAGGAAGGGGGAAAAATACATTGCCATGTGAAGAACCCCAGCAGTAATTTTCTGGGCGGGAGAACAATTGCTACATCTCTTGGGCAAATGTAATGGGATGGCAAAGTCTTGGTGCTGAGGGAGCTCCAGCTTCTCCCTGCCTGTAATTCATGATCCCTGAGACAATTATGAGCAATGAAAAGGCGCAAGTCAAAGGAACATCGACTAAAGCTAGATTTAGGAAAATAACACATTACATTTAAATATCCATATATATTTAATCTGTGTTTAATAATGCAAGGAATGCATTAGTCAAGGCTTAGGCAGATTACACATTCACGTTAGTTACAGAGCAGCCTGGCCCTCTGAAGTCCCCCAGCCTTGGCGCCACAGGAATGAAAACTTCTGAAGGAGTGGAGCGTGTCATTGCACACCCGGGGCGCTTGCAGAAATGCAAATGCAGGGATTGCAGAGGTCATCACAAAGTCAGGCTTGCTGCAGAGGCCAGAACCGAGGGTGAATAGGAGACATCCAAAGCACCAGTCTCTAGACCCGCGTCCTCCATCTGCCACCCTCTGAAAGTCAGGGCTCAAGGTGGGAGGTAGCCTCATGGAAGGACAGAGGGACCAGAGTCACTATTCCAGCTGTTGATTTCTCTCAGCCCCTCTCCATTGTCCTTGAGCTTTAATTCTACATCACCAGATGGAGAATGGCTGCCCGGGCTCCTGGGGGACCCCCAAGACATGTCCCCAGGGGGCAATGCCACGCTCCAAGGCTCTGGCTACCATCTGGAGTGGTGAGCCAGGTGAGTGTGGTCAAGGGTGAAGGAGGACTGTCAAACATGCCCAGCCTGTAGTGCAACTGTGTTCCTTCAAAAGCTCGACAGAGAATCAGTGGGATACACTGCAGTACATGCCAAATGACATCGAGGGCCTGGAGAGAGGGACTAAGAGGTTGGACTGCCCAAGAAGCAGAAGAAATCCTCCTGTTTGATTTGAGTGTCACCCAGTGCAACAATCTGAAAGCCCCAGGAGCTTCGAGCTTGTCCTGACTCCCTTACTCCACCTGAGCAACTCAGGCCTCAGACTTTAGGCACCTATTCTGTGTTCTAAGTCACTCCCAACCTCAACGAAGGTGGTCTCAGGAACAAAGCTACAGCAAGAAAGTATCTCAGAGACCATCTAACCCCACCTTCTGGCTTTACAGATAAGAAAACTGAGGTGCAGAGAGGCAAGCGGCTCCTGTGCAAGGTTACCCAATCAGTGAGTGGACAGACAACATGAAAGCCCACATCTCTCATTCCAAAGGTCTGTCCAGGTACTGCATCGCCTCGGCTATTAAGCACTGTATCAGATTTGGTGTTCTATAGTGAGGCAAAGGTAAACACATTAGATGCCAGAAACTGCTAAGAGCTCGAATATGCATTATCTCCTAAAAGTGAAATACTAACCTATTCAATAAATGTTTACAGCCAGAAAGGAAGCTTGGGTTTACTTCTGGCTCTGCCATTTATCAACTATATGCTGCTGGGTTGGTCAATATATGTCCCTAGGTGTCCTTCTGCCCCTGTCCCCTGCAGGGCCTCCCTATTTTATTCAAGAGAGTCACAGAATACATGCTAGTCTAGTGCAAATCACACACAAAGTGGAGAGGGAAAGGAAACGTAGGTCAGGGAAGTGCAGGAATGTGTCTCTCAGCGGTGCCTGGAGGAAGCAGAGCTGTGGCGAGGTTCCAGACATGACCCAATCCATATTCCTGACTAAGTCACGGAACACCCTTATTTCCCCATCTGTACTATGGCACTACTCATTTTAACTCCATTGCTTATGAGACACAATACATGAGTCCAAATGTCCTAAGCTGTTCCAAGAAAGAATTGCAAAAACCATCTCCCCAGTTTGTTTCAGCCTTCCTTTCAAGAACTGACTCCCAAAAGATTCAAATTACCTGAAATCTCCTAATCCCACTCAGGGCTCCTCCCTTGGAGGAAAAGCCAAATTACCTCTTAGTGTCTTTTTAGGTTAAGCATAACTTTGAGGAGCATGCTCATTCTAGCAGTTGGAATTTGAAAGAAGGAAAAAAAAAAACATGAGCGGTGACTCATCCATCATTTTGAGCCAAGTATTTTGAATTTTCTCAGAGCAGGAAAATAGCCAGGGGGGTAGGTAGGGAAAGGGAGGGGAGGGCCTATGTAGATCATGGCTAAGAACTATCCAACTCTGTTCCAAAACAGCGAGTACAGGGGAGACTCTCAGAGCATCTGCTCCTGTTCTTTCTGTTTCATTGCCAGGAGTCCTCTAAATCATTGTGAAATGGCTGCTTTCTCCCTGCCTCCATCATGTATTATGGGGCATTAATAAATAATGGGAGGTTGTGGGACCAAAAGGCGGGAAAACCCAAAGGGAAGGTGATGGAGAGGCATAATTTAACAAGTAAATGAAAGAAGCTATTAAATCATAGTTAAATTATGATGGCACCAGCAGGGGGAAAAAAGGATTTCCCGCTGCAAAATACTTTCAATAAAATATTGAAATTTCGTTCCTGGCTGACAGAGGTGTCTCCCAATGATAAGGATAGGAGTCTGAATCCTGGGTCCTACAGAGACTGAGCTTGGGCAGGAGCCCTGAAGATGTAAAGTTTCAAGGATCTTCTGAGTACACAGCTTTCCTAGGGCAGGTCTACAGTCACCCTTCAACACCCCATCTATTACCTAGCTATTGCTAGTGACGTCAGTACCAGGTTCACCAAGTCTGTGCCTATTTCTCCATTCCCTCCCTGTGGCACACTTTGGAGTTCCCACCTTAGAGAAGGGGAAGTTGGGGTTTCCAAAGTTGTGACTTAAAAAAATCCATTGACTCCAAAGTTGTGACTTAAAAAAAACCTGTTGACTCTCTGTACATGCTTTATGCTTTCAGGTGTTTTTAAGTACCATCACATCCTTTAACACTTTGGCATTTATAATATCCTCTCAGGTAGAAGGCAAGTTCTTAATCAGGAAAGACCTATCTTGTTCATCTCTAAGTGCCCAGAACCTAGAATACTGCACATTTAGTAAATATTGAGATGGATGGATGGATGGATGGATGGATGGATGGATGGATGCTCATCTTGTAGCTGAGAGACTCGGACAGGTGAAGTGACTTTCCCAAGACTGAACTCCACAGTGTCAGAATTGAAACCAGCAGCCAGGATTTTAAAATCTCAGCTCTGTGTTGTTTCAACACACTTTGTTATCACTCTTCAAGGCCACACAGTAAACTACATCAGAGCCAGTATATGGGATCCTGTAACTCCATGCAAGCAAAAACCAGGCACATTTTTTTCCCTGCGGGGATTGTATTGGACTGTGGCACAGACTCTTGTTGAGCATTCGAAGAACCTTGAGGCTCTCTGCATCTGAAGGAAGTTTCTGGAATCCCCTAGCAGAAGATCCACACAGAAGTCAGGGCACTTCACTGTGAGGCTCACATTTTCTTGTTTCCAAGGATGTTTTCTTAGGTCTTGGCAGGAAAACTTGCTGCCATTCAATTTCTCATACATGCTGGGGCCCAGTCTCCAATGGGGGAAGCTGGTGTACCAACACGCCAGGGGAATAGTCACCGCAGAGTAGATTTGTTTGGACAGGCAGGCTTAGCGGTCTGACAGGATACACAAGACATCTGACCTACCCTGCATTTTAAGAAGGAACTTACTTGGAAAACATATTGGGTAGTTAAGGGATAAGTTTATTTGAGTCCCTGAATGGTCAGGGGCACAGAGTTTGCTTGGAACATCGTCTAAGACAGTGAAAGGGTGTCTGAACCTCCGTCCAAAAAGTGGCAGCTCAATCAAACTAGGCTCACTAAAAAGAATCTTCAGACCAGAAAAGAAGTTCATTTAGGGGCCCATTCTCCCTAGCGGGAAGTATGGGATACGAAGAAGAGACTCCAGGCTGGGACTTTGGAATGAGAGAGAACCAGACATCAATATTCAACTACCTATGTGAGTCTAAGCAAGTTATTTAACTCTTTGGGCCTCACTTTCTCTTTTAAATAGGAATATTTGAACATAATATATCAATTAGTATTAGATATAACTACAAGGGACTGAAATGCTAAAACCCCAAGTGACTGAAATAAAATATAAAAAAGAATAAAAATCAGCTGGATGCAAATAGTTCTGGACTAGAGGCTCCAGGACTCACAAGGACCCAGGCTCCTTTTATCTGGTTCCTCCATCTTTCTCCTACATGCACCTGAACAACAGTCTCAAGATGACTGCAAACTCCAGGCATGTCATCCAAATCCCAGGCACTAGACAGGACTAGATTGCACCCACCCCAATAAGGATACTTCTCAGAAGTTCTGCATAACCCTTCCTCTTACATCCTAATGGCCAGATTTTAGGCACATGGCCACATCTCTATGCAAACGGAACTGGGAGATTTAGTTTTCATTCCTAGTGGCTGCATAGTCAGCTAAAACATAAGAGTTCCATTTCTTAATGAAAGGGAGAAATGAATATCAGGAGATAATTAGTCTGTCTTTCTTATTTACAGGACAAAATGAGCCCAGCATGTAGTTTAGAGGTCACTAAATGGTAACGGTTGCTATGGTTAAAGATGATGTACCCTACCCAGGAATAAATTTTCTGGGGAAATTGGGAAATGCCTAACACTTGACTCCATCCCAGGGACACAGTGGAATCCTGCCAGATTTATCACTGAGATCAAAGTGAAGGTCCCAAGAAAGTCAAATAGAGAACTTGGAGGAGACTCATTGGAGGGAAAGGAAAATGCATAAAACACTGCTTAATAGGAATCATGGGGGTGGGAAGACTGAAGAAGCCATGGAGTCTCAACTAGTAGCTGGGGGTCTTCAGAATTGTTAATATCTGGTTTATCAGCAGTGGCTGCCAAGCTGTGCTCTCCTCCACTGATGGAAAAAGCAAAGAGGAAGGTTCCCATGGATGTAGGTTTTCAAGCACAGAAAAGACATAGAGGAGGTAGGGTGGAGGTGTTACCAATTTAAAGAGGAGCTGTATTACTGGCATGTAGCAGGTATCCAAAAACTAATTTTTGAGTTGATTAAAAAATTATATAATCTCTCTGGAGAAATGGAAAATGGCCAAGAAGACTGTATTAATTAGAGTTATGTAATTAGTCATGGTTCTCCAGATGAACAGAACCAATAGGTACATGTGGGGTGGGGGTGGAGAGAGTTTACTTTAAGCAAGTGGCCCATTCAGTTACCCAGGCTGGCAAATCCAAAATCTTCCAGGTAGACTGGCAGTCTGGTAACTCAAGAAAGAGCTAATATTCCAATAGTATCATCATTATTATTATTATATTTTAGTATTGGGGATTGAACCCAGGGACATTCTACTTCTGAGCTACACCCCCAGCTTTTTCTATTTTTAATTTTGAAACAGAATCTTGCTAAGTTGCTAAAGGTCTCTCAAAGTTTCTGAGGCTGGCCTCGAATCTGTGATCCTCCTCATTCAGCCTCTCAAGTACTGTGATCACAGGCATGCACCACCACACCTGGCTAATATTCCAGTTTGAGTCTGAAGGCAGCTTACTGCTTGGAAAATCTCTCTTTCTTAGGGAGGGCCTCTCGTTTCTGAATGTTTTCAACTGATTGGATGAGGCCCACCCAAACTATGGCAGGCAATCTGCTTTACTCGAAGTCTACTGATTTAAAAATTAATCTCTTCTAAAAACAAACAAACAAAACCTTCACAGCACCTTGCAGATATGTTTGAACAAATATGTGGGGACCATGGTCTAGCCTAGCTGACATACAATTAACCATCACAAAGACCTGAGACTTATCCAGCAATAAAATCACATTCCCTTAGGGAATTCACTTTGCTGTTAGGTTTTCTTTGCTCAAAAAAATCTTTAGTAGACAGAATAAACAGGTTACTGTGAGAAATATTTTGAAATATAAAAGTGCATCAAAGAGGGGGTTAGGCTCATGGAACAGGGAATGGATTTTCATTTCAGAGTTAAAAAAAACTTAAAAAAAAAAGCAAGAGATGGAGGATTGGAACATTCAGACTGAACACCACAGAAATGATGGGGAATGATTAAAGCCACAGGAGGTGGCTGATGAAGAATCCCGACAGATGAAAAGTCAGTTATTGAGTAAAGCAGTAGATGGGTATTTCATAAAAATTAATTGAGTTTTCACCCTTATTGCTCTCAACAGAATGAGGGTAGAAGGGAAGGGGGAGGGGTATGTTGAATGTGTAAGTGTGCATATGCTTATATTTGAGACATATTTAAATGGAAAAGAGTGAAAGGGGGAGGAGAAGGGTAAGAATACAGATATTTAAGAATGTTTTCTTTTCTTGAAGCAAGAAACAACATATGAAACAGGAATGCTCAATTCACCTTGACTTTCCATGACCAAGGAGAAAGAGAGGACCCTATGGATGATTTAAGGAGTGACCCTTCTCTTCTGGTTATATTTCTTGGAAAACCCACCATGAGTCGCTCCGTTGGGTTGCAGCACTGAAGGTTGGCAGAGATCAGACCTGAGCACAGGAGCTCCAGGCCATCCTGCTCATGAAGGAGGCCTTGAGTACACGTCCAACTCCCCAGCAGAGCCCAGGCTGGCTCCTCTCAAGCCCTGCCATGCTGGCGGATTGCTCAGCTCAGTAAACCCCAGAGGGTCCTGTAGCCAGGTGAACTCAGCAATGGCACTGTTGACTCTCACAATATGGCACTACTTTCCCACTGGCCTTATCTGTCACTGTGGCCTCGCCCACGCCCAGGGCTCCAGCCCAACCTTCCCAATTCTGTCTCCCCTTCAATGTTTGCCTGTCTCTGTGCTGTATCCTCACTATGGAATTCTTCTCCACACTCTTCAACCCACCCAGGGCTTTCCAAACCCAGCCACATGCTAGTTTCACCATGAAGTACTTTCTTTTTTATTTTACTTTCAAGAGGAATCAACGGATTGTAAAAATACTCCGTTAAACTAGGAAAGTATAAAGTGAACAGTTTCTCCACATTGTGCCTCCTAACACTACTACTGAGAACAGCAACCAGGTCCAAGGGCTATGATCAGTGTGGTAGGTCTCTACGGCCCTCTGATACCTGCATTAGGTAAGTGGATAATATCTCTCTAATCTCTGGAGTGCCCTGGCACATAGCATCCCTCTTATCTGCATTGTGTTATAATTATATGTATAATTCTAGCTTACCTTCATTGATCTCTGTATTGAAGTCTTTCCTGTTTAAAATGTAATTTACTGATGGGTCATCTATATTTCCCCATTATAGAACTTAGGACAATTGGATCCAAATTTGGCTTAGTTCATCAAATTTGTATGACCCTACTCAGTTAGCAGGCAAAAGCACAGAAACAAATAAAACACAGTCCATCCTTAAAGGAACCTAAAGGTTAGGGAACCTTTTCATACCACCAACAAACAAGCAAGCAAGCAAAAAATCTTGCAGAACCATTAGATACTAACTACATAGAAGCAATAGATCCCAATTCTGGGCAGGTAATATGCATTTGATTTGAGCTAGCAGTTGCTTAGAAAAACATTTAAGAGTACTTGTAGAGCAACTATCAAATATGAGCATGTGTTACTGAGTTCACAAAGGGAGACAGAATGAGAAAGAGTAGCAGTTGTGAGAGGGTTAATTTGAAGGCTTTGAAAAGCTCCCAGAAGAGTGTGACTGAGAGGGGTAGCCGGAGCACCTGGGATGTTATTTATGATGAATTGAAGGCTGTCAACAACATTCTTCCGGGGAATTTCACCTGCAAGGGGAAGTCATTAAAAGAGGAGGCGCTGCCACACCGGAATGGATAAAGCCTTCCAGCTCCTCGTTTAATCCCCCTGACCCCAGAGATGAATTTCTTTTTCTGTTGACTTTTCCTGGTCAGTCATCGACTGTTACTTATATTTTTAGCCAGCACAGCACTTCATGAAGAGACACTAATGTCAGACCAGGATTCACATGTTGGCTCTGACTCATATTCACTCAGGACTGGGGTAACTGAGACCCTGAATTTGCTCATCTGCAAAATGGGAATAACAGTGCCTAACTCATAGAAGATGGAAATTAATCACATTTGGGAAATGATTTGGCTCAGCAGATGGCACAAAGCAGGTGCTCAATGAACCAGAGATTTTTCTTTTAATTGTTAAACCCATCTTCTCTAACTAGAGCATAATCCTTCTACAGGGGAGAAGAACCCATCTCATGCTTCTCTGTACTCCCAGGGCTTAGCCAAGTTCCTACACACCAAGACTATTCATTGATTGACTCTTTTCTGTCTTTGCTTAAAGAATGATATTCCTAAAGTAAATGCAAATCACAAGCCCCTACACCAGCTCACCACAAATGGAGCCAACAAGTAGAAGTGGTGGACAAAAAGTATCCCATAAAGGACTGCAAGACAGCTCAAGAGCCAGGTAGAAAATAGAATTGAGGATCGGCATGAGCTGACCAAAGTGTGTGGCTGATCAAATGATGTTTTTCCTTTCCACTGGGATTGAGATGCATTACCCAAAACTCAGCTTCTTTCATTTTCTCAAGACAGGGCTAAATAGATAAAGAGACAGTTTACATTTTGTTCCATGGAAAGAAGATATTCATGTGAAATATGACATCTTATCTCAGTGTGCAAGGGGGCAAAGCAATAGCTCATGAGAAAACATAGCCATGAGGCAGTGATCTGAATAATGCCTCGTGAGAATGGAGCTCAGATTTTTACATGGATCCCAAATATTTGACAATGGTAGGAAGGAATATTCCCCCCAAAGAGGGAATGAATATGGATGATTTGTTCCAGTTTCCTTGGACCTTACAAAAGCATATGTTCATACCAAATCTCACTCTGGGTACTGTACACAAGATTAAACTTAAAGGAGATGAGATCAATATTGAGGCTCGGTCTTTAATACCTTTCTCATTTCCTTTAGTGGTAGAAATAGAGCTAATCTCTGTCTTTCAAATAGTTGTTTTGCATTTTCTTGATGGGGAGAATGAAATTGAATTAGACGGACCTGGAGTGGTTATTAGAACCATTACATTTGGCATAATGGACATACCTAGAGAAAACATTTACATAAGGAAATCAAGGCTGGACTCATTTTTTACCCAGTGCTCTGACTGCCACTGGTGTTGTGGCAGCAAGGTTTACCTGAATATTTCTTTAGATGGTACATATAACAGCAAAATGCATCCCCTAAGAAACCCATATAAATCAACATTTCCTTTTACTGAAAGGAAAACCTGCCCCCTCCCAAAGAGAGGTCTTTTGAAATATTTATAAGGCATATTTTCCATTTGGGTCTTTATTTGAATTTTACTATCATTTAGAATATAATTCTGACATCTCCATCATTAATGCCAGCCCTGGCAATAGCCCATGAAAAACACCACTCTAACACAAAATCTAGAGATGAAAAGGATTATGATGTCATATTAGAAGAAGGGAAAAGAAAATTAAAATAAGAGACCTATCCGAAATGATCAGAAATGAAATTCTCTTTGGGATAAAATGATCTCTTCCAGAAATGCAGCCATTTAAAGTAAGATTAAAGTGATATTTTATAAGAACTAAAACGGAATACAAACTATCATTCCCTGAATAGAAAATTTGCATACAATGAACAGTAAATGAAAAAGAGACATTTTGGGGTGATTAGACAGAAGCTTTTCTATTTTGCTTAGCAATTTCTCAACACAAGTTCCTGCATAAATAACATCAGGTTTCTGAGTTAATTACACAAATCCTATGGCCCCATCACATCAGAATCAGACTTTTCAGAGGAGTCTTCATTTAAAAATAATAATAATTCTAAAACTTACAGTGTTCAAGAACCTTTGGTTTAAAGGATCTCCAGGAAGTACTGGACAGAATTCAGAGCACACTTAGATTTACCCACCCCATTCAACAGTCCTGAGGTTGAGGCTTTCCTATCTCTTACTATGAGAGTGATCTTAAACAACTTAATCTCCCAAGGCCTCAGTTTCCTCACTTGTAAAATGGGATCATTTGCTTTGCAGGTTGCCTTAAGAATTGAGGAGGTAACAGACTTCTAATAAAACACTACATGATAAAAGTTATTGTTTATTACCACTATTACTATTATATGGCCACAAATGTGATCACAAAGGAGAACTTTGTTAACTAGCAGCATTGACACTGTCAAGAAAAGGAATAGAAGGTGGGTGTGGTGGAACATGACTGTAATTCCAGTATGTGGGAGGCTAAGACAGAGAATCACAGGTTCAAGGCCAGCCTCAGCAACTTAGTAAGACTCTCAGCAATCTAGCTAGGCCCTGTTTCAAAACAGAAAATAAAAAGGGGCTGAGGGTATAGCTCGGAGGTAGAATGCCCCTGGATTCAATCCCCAGTACCACACAAACATGCTTTAAAAAAAAGGATATAAGCCGGGCGTGGTGGCACACGCTTGTAATCCCAGTACTTTGGGAGGCGGAGACCAGAGGATCCCGGTTCAAGGCCAGCCTCAGCTCTCTCTCTCCCTCTCTCCCTGTCTCTCTCTCTCTCTCTCTCTCTCTCTCTCTCTCTCTCCTTAGTGAGGC